>JAGSMT010000785.1:0-181493 GCA_029286875.1 Lamproptera curius
TTGACATAGGTAATTGCAATTGGACTTGGTTTGGGCCGAAAAGTTAAATTTATTTCAATTTAATATACAAACAATATTCTTATAAATACCTAATTCATCCTTCTTCTCAATTAACTTTTAAATTGTTTAATAAATAAAAAAACGCAAACCAAAAAGTGGCCGAAATCGGATGCGGTGGTGTGCATTAGGGGAGGCCTTGTCCGGCGGGAAGAGCATAATAGTTGGGCCATTACGGCCGAATAAAAGGTTAGAACGAGAAATTATTTTTAATTAAATAAAAAAAAGAATACAATTTGTTTAATTGCACCGCAATTGTTACAGCCTAAAGGTTCAACAAATATTTTATAATAATATAACGATACATTACAACGAAACAACGAATTTTGTTTATTTTTAATTATGAAAGGGAAACAAACATACTTAAAAAGCAAAAATAAAAGTGAATAACGTTTGTTCCCACATACGCCTTTAAAAGGCAATTTAAAACTTTATAATTGATTGGGTTTTCAAACATGCCCACCTTTTGCTTTAAAATTAGTATAGAAACGCCTACAATAATTTTTATTGAGTTTTGTTTGTTTAATAAGTTTTATTAAAATCTCTATATTTTCTCTTAATACCCTTTTTGGTTTTTGTTAAATTTTTATATCGTAAAAGACTCTATACTTGGATCTTTATTTCCTTTCCGGTAAACTGCGTAATAGTGTTAACATAATACATCAATGCAATAACAGAATAATAATAATATGTTTACATTTTTGATATTAGGAAATTATAAAAACTTGTTTTATATTTGTTAATGCCAAAAGATCCCTTGCGCAATAATAGCAAAAATTAAAAAAGTTATATATCGATTACAAATTAGGAAACAAAATTCATCGAAACGTACATTAAAACCGAATTAAAAAAATAAAACGGTATTTCAAGTACCGTTTTATTTAACAATAAATTTCTTTTAGCTTTCAGGACAACCAATTTAGTTCGGTTTTAAGGACAAAATGGATTAAGGACAAAAGGGCGCCAACACTATGTCAATAATTTTACCGATATACGAGCGTGTTCGAATCCGTTGTCAAGGAAAGCGTAAACGAGTAACTTCCGGTTCTAGTCTTGTGTATCCAACGCTCATAAAAATGGTTTTTTTTGAACAATTCCAGTTTTTAACGATGAAGCTCTTGGCGGTTGATTTATCTATGTAAAAAAATCAAATTTCCCCTTATTACTGTTCAAATTGATTAACTGTAGGATTTTTATATGTATTATTTAAAGGTGTTTTTTTCTTCATTGGTACGCCGTTTTCTACAGTTCTATTGGAAAGATTAATGAAAAAAAACTCACTTTATTGTTTATGAGCAAATTAGAATCAATTGAAATTTAATAGCATTCGTGTCAATTTAAAATAAATAAAATTACCGTACAACCCTATTTAAGTTTATTGTTTAATTTTCTTCGTAGTTTTCGATATCCTTTATTATTTTTACAAAAATCTGTTATAACTTGTTTATTGTAGTAATCACTGATCATTGTCCCGGCCACGAAAAATTTTATGTATCTTTTGCGCCTTATTTTTTTTTTTTTAATTCATGTTGAAAAAGGAACCAAAATGATGCTGTTTTCATATTTTATATCTGTTTACTTTTAAAATAAAAATATTATATTTACCTGTGGGAAATATAAATAACATTGAAATAAAATCTAACAATGCCACAAAAGCTATAATCAAGTATAGATTTGTATAAGCGTTTTAAGAAATCCAGAAAGAGATATAATTTTTTTTAAATAAAATAAAAATTGAATAAAAAGTTAAATTTGATAAAATTTTTCATGAATATAAATTTTTAAGATCCATATTAAACTGTTTAAAACGGTTTAAATTGTTTATATACGGTTCAATATAGATTCGCACAATATGTGGATGTCTTCTAAAAAAAATATTCAGAAGGAGTTTAAACATTAGGGGGACGCAAAATAATGTTAAATATTAACAGTGCAAAGCTAACTTGTAGATTAATAAGATGAAAATTAACTAAACAAAAGGCAGCCGAATAAAGCGACGTTGGTCTACCCTTTGTTAACTTTATTTTATGAAAGGAAATTGCCGAAAGATCTAAACATACGTAATTTTCAAAGAAAATTACGTATGTTTAAATTATTTTATATTACTTTGCATTAGAAATACAGTTTCTTTTTTGGGGAAGGAAGGAATTTAAATAACGACTTATAACGTACCCTTTGTTACAGTTGTGAGTCGCCATCACAATCATCAGCCTTTTTATTAGTCCACTGGCTGAACTTAGGCCTCCCTTTCCATTAAGGGTTTTGGACCGTATCCCACCACGCTGGTCCAATGCGGGTTGGTGGGTGGACCGACTTTTTACATGCCCATCCGACCATGGATCATCTTTACTTTTCGAACAATTGGGTGATCGGCCCAATTGCCCTAACCAACTAAAGGAAACAACAAAAATTGGTTGCGTCCTCGCAAATTCAAAACCGAGACCTCCGGTTTTCGGCCAACGCCCATACCACTAGGCTACGGAGGCAGATAGCTGTTGTGAGTCGACTCGAATTAAAAACAAAGTACACAATTAATAAAAATAAACACATGTGCATATTAATATGGCCAAACGTATAAAAACAAGCATATTGTTTTTAAAAGTATAGAAATTTTAAGCAATAAAATTTGAAGACTTATGCATTGAATTGTATAACATTTATAAAAGCACTTTATTGAACTGATAAATTTCAATACATACACTGTCAGTTTTGAGAGAGTTGAAATCTCTTTTTCTGCGCTGCAATATATCGACAAAACGCACAAGACACACTACTTTATTTTATGTTACTCAGCTCACTTCAACAAAATAAAATATTCTGTTGGTTTGAGAAAAATTCTAAGTTTAACACTTTCACTATAAAAGTTCCTTTATTTTCCAATAAATAAATTTAAGAGAAATGTTATGTCACTATTATGTGTACAACAATACTAACTAGTAGCTTTATACTCTCCTCCTCTTCCTTGTTGTGACACAAACACACACACACACACACGTGCGTTAAGTATACTACAAAATTTATCAAAATCTTCATTTTATTTATATAAAACGTGTATATTTCATTAAAAGTTATCAAAGATTTAAAATGCGGTGACAGAAAACGTGACGCAATTTCTTCGGAAGCACCTGTTATTTGTTAGGACGACTTCTAAAAGAGTATAAAAAGTTATACTCTTTTTAGAAGTCCAATTTTTTTTAAAACCCTTGTTATCTTAATGCTGTTGATTTCATGATGAATAAAACACATGCTCAGCTGGATATCGAAACCTGTAACATAGTGATGGCGTTCGTGAATTTCCGTTTCTTTTGATTCTATTAATATATTCCATTCCTTATTAAGCCTCTTCCAAGCTGTTATTAAAGGAAACTATAATCTAGTCTAACAAAAATGTACTATAATAAAATAACTCTTTGCTAACAAACAGTATATCACAACAAACTTCTTCAATTGTATATATAAACAGCTAAAATCACGAAAATTTTAATTGTTTAAACTTTTATAACTTGAAAATGAAAACTGAATTAACAACGCCTATAGCAATCTGGCCAATTATCCTTTTAAATGCACGTTGAAGTCTAAGGATAGTTATTAGGAGCAATATTTAAATGATTGGCGAGAAAACCCTAATAAAAGCCTTACATAGCCTAAATAGCTTAAATTTAATCGCGTTTAAAATAGTTAGGAACAAAAAACTTTTACATTTCAAATCTTTTTGACAGAATGAAATTTGTCAGGTCCGCTTGATTATAATATGATTATATTATATACGTTATCGACATTATTAAAAGATGAGTGTGCCTGTAATTGGCGAGAAACAAATGTACAATACAACGAAGTTTACGCTTTAATAAATTCATAATAAATAAACAAATTTGTATTTGCCTTTATTTTATTAGGAAAGCCTTAACATTCTGAGATTTGATTTCAAACGAGAAACTAGTTAAGTCAGTTATTATTTCAACATCCAAGCGGTGGGTTCTAAATGAATAAATAACATGAATGAACCGCATTCTGAGCTACGAAATGTACAATAATATATTCCTGTCTAATTGGTTTCGTATAAAATAAGCAATTATTCGGCCGATTGCTTCATATTTTTTCACCAAGTAGAATATAAGCGATTGAATCCTTGTAAGAAAACTAAGATGATTTTAAATGTATTACATGTGCCCGCATAAATTTTTTAAAGGGGAAATACATTAGTCACGAATACATATATATTATAAATTTAGTCAACATGATGACTTTTACGTTTTGCATTCTAATCGAGAAAATGTGATGTCGTGCGAGGAATCTTGTACCTCTAGGTGAAAGATGTCAGAATAACACAAGATGTTTGTAATAACAATAATTATTAAATAATGCTTTTGATTATTATATTTTAAAAGTAAACATTTTATATATAAATTTAGAATTACAAGGTATATTTGTCCATTCTTAATGATATAGTGAATGCCTATATTATTTACTTAATAGCATACAGATTTATATCATTTCACGTTAAATATCTTTTTTCTTTTACACAAGTATCGATATCAATTAATTTAATTAATTTGATTATTAATTATTTCTTTTGTTTACGCGAATACTAAAAGTAATACAGTTCCCTAACCCCTTGCGAAACCAAAAAACGGCCGGCCTTTTTTTTTGGTTACTTGGTACAATAACGTTGCGTCCATCAAAACCTTCGAACTGTTTCAACATAAATTTTCGTATAGAGCAGGATTTAGCTGGATTATGAGGTCCCAGCCATTGGATGGTGATTTCAATTATCGTATAGTATTAACTTTTTAAATTTATTTATTTTGCCAATTCCAAATTAAATACAATAACTTTGACATAGGTAATTAAACCTTATGGACCCAGTTTGGGCACAACAACTTAAATACTTATAAATACCTAATTCATCCTTAACTACTCAATTAATTTTAAATTACTTTGTAATAATTTTAAATTTTTTATGTAAATAAAATAAATAAAATTATACACAATAAACATATTTTTGGAAAATCGTAATCAAATAAAATTCCACAATTTATAATATTCTACTAAGAATATTCTCTACTAAATAACTTACATGTTATATAGTTAATTCATACATTGTTCACACGGGTTTCAATATTTAAAACTATCATTTTTTTATTAAAAATTATAAAATGTTTACAATTTTATCATTAAAATATTCATTTATGTTTGTAGTAAATTTTTTCTGAAAAAAGTTAATTGGTAAGGGGGCCCTGATTGAAAATTATCGCTAATTTAAAATTGGTAAAACTAATTTATTTTAGCGCGAAGGGTTTTGTTCAAAGGCCTTTTTTGTGGACAAACGAAAATAAAAATTTTTTTTTTTCGAACAAACGTAACATGATTCAAGTACATATAGTCCTGTAAGAGAATATATTGTAACGGCTAAAGAATGGAATTACAGCTCTCCCTCTGGTCGTTGGGGTTAGCTAATATTTTTAAACATTTCTTTTATAAAATAAATAGTTTTTTCATGTACGCTGTTTCCCAATATGATACCATAGTTTAGCCAGGGAGGCATATCATAATATGCGGTGGCTGTTTGAGATCGGTTGCTTTTTTTAGTTCGGTAACGCGGGTGAATCGGAAATTTTTAATGTCACGTTTTGTACGTGCCTTTTCCAATTTATAAAAGTGTCCACGATCAACCCTAATAAGGAGAATTCATCCACACATTGTATTTCTGTGATATTTAGTGAAAATGAAATATTAAGTGGACGTTTTTGACGAGGTCTGTATTGCATTATTTTAGTTTTATTTAGGTTCAACTCTAAATTATGGTCTCTCAGCCGACTAATTATTTTTGTTAAATTTTCTTCCAGTTTTATGTATAAATTTTCATTTGTATTATGTTGGAAATATATTGAAATATCGTCTGCGAAGAGAACTGTAGTTACCGACAGTTTTTTTAAGGTCATTAATTTAAATACACGACAACCTAAAACGCTTTCTTGGGGTATGGACATATTTATATCAGCTTTATTGAACCTTACATAACGCGACCCGATTTCGAATAGTGTTCAATTTCCACGTATTGAGTCCTATTTTCTAGATAAGAAGAGAACCATTTATAAGGTAATTCTCTTTATCCTATGTCATATAATTTGGAAAACAGTATTTTATAAGACACTACCGTAGGCTTTGCTCATATCTAATAAAAGACCTACAGCATATTTTTTCTCGTTTATTATATTCAGTGCCTCTTGTATATATTTAAATACAGCTAAAGTTGTGGATTTATTTTTCCGAGATCCATTTGCTTTCATTAACAATATTGTATTGTTTTAATTATATTTTGATAAATTAATTTTATCACAAGTAATGATTCGATTTAAAAACCCTCTATTGTTGTGTCGGTTGAGCAAAGTAAAACAACAGTAAACGCGTATTTTCAAGCTCAAAATTTTTTAGGCACCCATTATTTAAGTTATTTTTTTCTTTCCAATTTGTTTCAAGGGAATTAATACAGTTAATTACAATTTATCCCGAAGTCTTAACTCAACAATTTTGTAATTAATGCACTTCCACAATATGTTATCCTTAATTTCCATTTTGGTTTCCGGCTGTTAACCGGGTTGGATTTTAAGGTTGAAATTTCCAGAACGAAAACGAAACCAAAAGCGTACCGTGTACACTTTGGCGACACTAGCTTGTTTGGCGGCACTTCTAAATTTTTATTTAGAACTCTAAAAAGAGCTATTTCAGATAAATGTGGTCATTACTAAATTTCGTTATTTTTTATAAAAATTTATAATAGACTAACCTACAAAAAAAAACATTTATAAAAGACCTAATATACATTTATAATAGACTCCAGAACGCGATCAATAGGCTAGACGCTTGATTTCGTAAACGGTTAAATAACGTTAACCCGGATAAAATTGTAGCAACACCACCAATCCGTCGGCTAACCTCACCACAGTCCCCCGCTATTCACCCAGGACCAAAAGATGGCTGATGCCAGACACCAAGTCGTTAAAACTTTAAGGCCAACCTGATCCCTTGGAAGAGGGGAAGGCCCAATATCTAAGGGTGGAAATTCACCAAACATGCCGTTCAAAAAGTCATATTTAGGGCCCTAAGAAAAAGGCCCTTGTCTGTCATCGACCAGACTCTAATAATTCTCAAAGGAAACTCGCTTAAAATACTGTAAATCCAAACCCCGGAACACCAAAAGGGCCCAAACACATCAAAAAAATTGTTAATCATAAAGCCCTATCTGGTAAAAATATTTATTCTTCATATATTTAATTAAAAACCTCCCAAGCTTAAACTTTCATAAAAAAAAAATTACTTAAGAATTTTTAATTGTTTAATGAAATTAAAAATGTACATTTCATTAAAAGCAACATTTTTAAATTACTTTTCAGCATTTGTCCGATAAAAAAAAAGCAAAATTATCGAATTTGTAAAAAATCATCTTTTTTGATAAATTCACTTTATCTTAACCCGTTTCCGTTCAAAATATCATCAATGTACCTTTTGCTAGGGCCTCTTCTGTTGGTGGCCCTAGTTCCACCTTTGTGACCCTTTTATTCTATAATATTTAAAAGCTACTTCTTGGAGAAAAGGAATTTTGGATGGGTTACGTTTAAACCAATTTCTTTCGAAAAAAAAATTCAAATGGTATTTTCTAAAAATATTTGGAGTAATAAAAAACAAAATTGGTCATTCAAAGTCAAAGGAATTATTTTTGAAAAAAAAAAAAACCAATTATTCCAAACAATAAATGTCGGGGAAAAGGGTATTGCTGAATTTAAAACAATTTAAGGAGTGATAAATGTAATGCTTCTTTGGAAATGAACAAAAAGTATAAATTGTTTTGTTGAAAGTTGTTAAAAAAAGGGTTATTCTCTCATATATTTAAAGAAAGAATTTATTTCATGGCATTGGAAAAATGCTTTCCCAAATCAAAATGCTCTACTAATATTTATATTTTTAGACTTTAAACCTTCTTACCCTGTTTTCCAAACTTAAAATGGTTTTAAAAAAGCCCTGACCCTTTTTAATATTGCTTTATTAATTTATTTTTCTTAAATAGCTTTTTAGTCCAATTTTTTTTTTTATAGATCAATCGAAGCTAACTCTTGGACAATTAAATATTATTAACCATCATATTGAAAAAAATTTTCTTTTTAATATGGATATATTGCAGACTTTCCCTAATTTTTATTCGTTTTGATTTTTTGAACTCATAAATCATCATCATCAGCCTTGATACCACTGCTGGATTGGCCCCCCCCTCCTCATTAGGGTTTTGGACCCATTCCCCACGCTGGTCTAATGGGTGGCCCCACCAAGGCTGGAAGACCTTTTCGCCCCATCCGACCGGATCATCTTGCCAGACAGTTGGGTGATCGCCCAAATTGCCCCAACCAACTGGAAACAACAATTAAAATTTGTTGGTCCGGGGATTGAACCCCGACTTCCGGTTCTAAGGCCACGCCAACCACTAGGCTACAGGCGGGAAAAACACAAAATGAGGCCAAAATTGGTTAAAACTGTATTTAATGAACAAGTTACATTCTAATATGGATGACCAGTTATATATTGATTTGTAACGGTGATTTGAGCTAAAACAAACCAGTTAAACTTTTTTATTTTACCGTAAATGGACCTAAAATACTGTAAAATAGACGACTTTAAACAACAGCATTTATTTTTTTTTAGCCTATTCACAAATAAAAATATATATTGTTGCTGAACCGCGTCATTAAAGAGATCAGTGATAGAAATTAAACGTAATTATTGTGTTCGATCTTCTGTCGCCTAACACAGCAAATTGTTACGCAATATATAAGCTCCAAGGTGTTAGGTGCTACCAAACTATGCTATAAAATAGAATTTCTGATTTTTATAAAACCTTTTATTAGATTCGAGAGCAGTAAAAGAGGAGAAGCGTAACGCAAACTCATTCTAACAATAATATCATTGACGTAATTTATCGAACAATAAGTCTACTTATAAATAATTTTGTAATATCAGAGTAATGGACCAATGTCCGTTAATTTATATAAAAGCAGAAAACTACCACCCTATCTCTATAACCGTTAATCAGTAAAATTTCTATTAGGCCATTGTAAAAACAACATCCTTAGAGTTTCTATTCAGATTTATTAACGTTGTGCCAAATTATTAGCTAGAAATTCCAAAACAACAAAATTTGTGTTTATACGATATCAAAACAATTAAATCAATCGTTACGAAATTGTCTATCTTACTGGTATCATAGTGTAAATTTATCTACTCCAAAGTGCTAGCGTGAATATAATAATGGTCACGGGTTAAAAAAAATAGACTAACTATTTATTTACATAGTAATGGTCCCTTAAACTTTACTATTAAATATCTCAATTTTTTTCCTGATACAAACACAAAAAAAATTAACGCTGTGTTATATATCCAACAACTTTATAATTATTTACAATAAAGATGTAAACAGCCATTTCCATCAATTAATTGTTGAGTGAATACTTCATAATTTTATTAAGCATCGACTAATGAGTCTCTCAAGCACTAAAAACGCTTCATTTTACTGATTAATGCTAAAATGGTTCCTAAAATAGAAATATTTCACAACAGGTAAGTCAAATTGTTGAAGTGGTTGAAGTGGTGGTGGAATATTCTTTATAATGATGTATGATCTACGCACTTAATTTTGTAACAAGCTGATCAAGGAAATTTTGGGGCAACACAAAAAATATTTGCATGTAATTTTTTTATTCTATCTTTTGCAATGAGAGTATCTTATCTCTATTAACCAAACAATCGATCAAACTGTCAAACATTTATCTCAACAAGGAAATATAACTATTCTCTAGCTTTTCACAAGATATTCATATATTTAGCTTAGTGTAAAAGTATAATCATGGTACAACACTTATTCTTCAAAAAATACACTTCACTTTTATCTAATATTCATAAACTTTTCAAATTAATTAATTGCGTGAAATAAAAGAATATGACGCACAGATATATATTTAAGTTACTAGATCTAGAATTGGTAAATGAATTCAGAGCTTTCACATACAATGTACCTTAACTTACAAAATAAAGAGTTATTATTCTCATCATTGTTGTTAAAAAAATAGATAGTTTCCTAGTAATTTATATATTGAAAAAGGAAATACGAAAGGATAGAATGTAACTATATAATATAAATAAATAATAAATTCTGAACGTTCATTGATTAATTCAATATTCTATTTAATTTAATTATCATACACCGTCATTGGGGTTTCCAAAAGCTTTTGTTACGTACGAAAACGCTGCAATTTATTATATCTAGCATAATAACTTTTAAAAAATAAATATACCGACATATTCAGGTTTTTATTGGATTCATATCAATTTTATTATAGACCAATTTATGGAGTACAATTATGTAAAACATACTTTAAGTCTATCTTTTAAGGTTTCTGCAGTGTTTGCAATTTAACCGCACGAGGTTGTAATTTTTAGTGCCGTATTTTTTATTTCTCAAATATCTATTAAACTACCTAACACAAAAATATTACAAAAGAGTGAAACCAAATGACAGCTAATACCTATCATTTAAAACAAGTATGAGCAAAATCGGAGCACTGAGCACGAAGCAACTTAACATAAATAAAAAAAAAGGAAAAAAACATACGCTTCGAATGGAATACCTCCTTCTTTGGAAAGTCGGTCAAAAATGTTTAGCAGTTAAAAAGTTGCCAAAAATAAACACATGTATCGTAAATTTCAGTCAGATAAGCAGTTCAAGGATAACATTTTTCAACAGATGCAATCTTAAAATTCTTTAAAGGCACCGCTGAATACAAGGTGGTACAGTACACTAAGCGGTGTGCCTCCCTTGACTTTCGAAGGATTAGGAGAATAGCTTGAAAATACTAACACTAATTTTTCCCTGTGACTCCATATTGGCTGCAGAAGGCATAAATGGTGGTACACCTACACTTTTCACCGTGTCCCACACCCTCCAAGGCACATCCAAAGCTAGGTTCTATAGCACTTCGTCTTCGACACCCGTGTCGAGTTACTTTCCGTCCTATGTTTTATTTCTTTCCACCTTTTTTCACTTGGGAACTATTCTCAGATTTATCATTTTATCGTTTTATATATTTGCATTACATTGATTAGTTTGTTTTAATTTTACTACTAAGAATTAAAATAACAATTTACGACGTATAATTATTTTGAAAACTGATTTTGTTAGTATTTACCAGATCCATTCCATTCTAGTTTTAGGACACTCTCCAACGCAAGAGTCCAGCGTCCTCTATCCATCCTATTATCTGTTAGGCTGGGTACCTTATGTTAAACACGTAATATTCGAAAATTTCTAGTGAGTTCTTACTAACGTATTTTTTTATGGATGACTCACGTTGGTGGAGTTAACCGCACAACCTGTCGGATTCGAGGGCTGTGCAACTTTAAGTGTGCACAGACTTCACATCTTTTCTGTGGCTTAGCTCAGAGGACCTCTTAGGAGGACCTGGCTCGAGCTTACCACTTCTTTATCCTGTGAGCGAGCTTTGATTAAGGGTGCCAAGAGGGCCGAGTCTCGGCTCGATCAGCCACTGGTCAGGTCCTTGCCTATCCGTTAGTAACATTTATCGAGGGCGCCCCGGTGGCCGAACCTCGGCTCGATAAGTTGCTTTAGGACTTATTAAGAGAAGCAATTAACCACCCTATTTACTTGGTGAGAATCGGCCTGGTACGTGCATAACTGGTGTACGGTGTATTCGTTTGCGAGATTATTGGTACGTAAGCGGCGGCGCTACGTACCAGTTTGTTCGGATGTTGCGAAGCTTGTCAAAATATCGGATAAAGCTTGTTTTAAATAATCTTTGATTGTGGGCAAGTTCAGATCCACGTGCAGGTCAATGTTGCGCAGGTAATACGCGCACTAGCAGCCTAATTGTGAATCTGTTTTGCGGACTTAAGTTTATCATAGGGATCATTTTGCATGTGCAAAGACGGGTCTGGCATTGGTTAGAATACGACGAATGACCGTCTTGTACAGCAAAACCTTATTGCGCTTTTAGGATTAATTAGCGGAAAGAGTCGAACTAGGGACGTGCGCTTGTCGTTGACCCGCGTTATGTGCGGGCCGAATGTTAAGGATTTATCTCACCCGAGAGATAAGATTACCTGAGGTATTCGGTTTTACCAAGAGATAGGCAATCTAGGAGGCGGATATTAGAAGAAAGGAAAGGTCTCCGTCGCGTGAACACAATGGCCGCGCTTTTGGAAGGATTGAACTCTATTCTCCATTTCCAGAACCATGTATTGGCTGCGGATTGGAGTCTTTGACTTACAAGGACAGGACATCTACTGGTTGAATAAATGCAAGTATTATCTGCGAATAAGGCAGTGTCTACAAGTCAGTGTTGCGGGATGTCGTTGGTATACAAAGTGAAAGAACGGGGCCTGATACGGAGCCTTGGGGTGCGCTGGCACGGTCCGGTCGAGGTAGTGATTTAGTTCCTTTTACGCGGTATCGGAATGTTCGATTCCCGAGGAAGTCTCGTATGATGAGAACGAGACGATCGGGCACGCTGAGCTTATATAACTTGTATATAAGCCCTTCTTGCCACTTTTATCGAACGCCTTCGCTACGTCGAGAAAAAGCGCTCCTGTGTGATGACGTTGTATTAAGCTGACTTTAATTTTCTCCGTGATGCGGTAAATTTGATTGGTGCAAGAGTGCTTGGCCCGAAAGCTGAATTGAATAAGGGTATGGAGCCCTATAGATTTCATAAAATCTAATAAGCGAGCTAGGATAAGATGTCCATATATTTTTCCAATACCTTTGAGAAGGCTGATGGGACGGTAGAAGTGGGAAGTGCAGTGGTTTGCCGGGTTTTAGGAACCTTATAACTTCAGCATCCTTCCAAGTGTTTGGAAAATACCCTTGGAAAGAGCTGCGTTATATATTAGGAATGATCCGGTAAGATTTAATAACGCGACTAATGTAAGAAAATGGTAAAAGCTAATACCATATAGCGTTACCAAGCATTGCGACGTTTGTTAGGTTTTAGTACTTTTAAAAATATTTAATATAATTTTACACAGCGTTTTTACCATTAAAAGCTTTTTTTTAATTTGATTTTTAAATTAGTTTAAACCACTATTTCCATAAGAATTTTTTCTTAGAAACCGGAGGTCGAGAGTTCGAATCCCGCGGGGACTCAACAAATTTTCATTGTTGTTTCTAGTTGGTTAGGGCATTTTGGGCCGATCACCCAATTGTCTGAAAAGTAAGATGATGCAAGCGTCGGATGGGCATGTAAAAAGTCGGTCCACCACCAACCCGCATTGGACCGGCGTGGTGGGATATAGGTCCAAAACCCTCTAATGGATAGGGGTTATTAGGGTATTAGGGGAGGCCTATGTCCAGCAGTGGACTATCACAGGCTGATGATGATGATGATTTCAAAAGAATAAAGATACTCTTATAGTATAACTTAAGTGGTATGAGGAGTGATTAATAAATAAAACGATATGTCGATATTACTAATAAACGACAGTCCAACGCTTGTAATATGACAGAAGTGTAATAAAATTAATTTAGGTTCTTTTGAAACGGAAATTTCATAAGGTGAATATTATTAAGAATTTATGCAAGAATCATGAATCTTAATATTAATATATTAATAAAAACATTACTACTATTACAATGTTAAGTTCCTCCAAAAATATGCGAAGGACGATTTATTTATTATTTCTGTAAAAACCCTCGTTTAAACGACCTAAGCTTCTATTAATTAAAGTGGACTTGAATACCTAAACTTAATTCAATTCACGACTTGAACTTACTAACTTTATTAGGCGTCTTTACATTTCATTGAATAAAAAAGAAAGAAAATTAAAATGAATAATACCATTTAGATGCTTGAACTTTTCGAATTTCTATCATGTTTCAATTTCTATGAATTTGTCAAACAAATAAAAACAAAAAAAATAGTTACACAATGTTACTGTTCGTAATATTTTTAACTGTATGAGAAAACTCAACTTTTAGACCATTACACCAAAATATTTTAAAGACTGATGTTCTTTAGGTGTCATGCAGGTGCAAAAGTCTACAGAAGTACTTTAAATATTAATCGTTAAAGTGGTGTAAAAAGATGAAGTAATGTGAATTAATAAACAACTTGAACTAACATTTGTACAAGCAATTTTAAGTGAACACAACAAGCAATTTTAAATGAAAAGTAAAACTTTATTCATAAAAGGCAAGGATTACGAAATGTGTTTAGTTATTAGTGGGTTTATTACAAAACACACATAAATAATTTTAAACATTTAAATTTTTTCCAATTTACCAAATTAACAAATGATTGTTACTTTTACGGGACCATCGCATCATAAATTGATGCTGTTTACGAAATTATCGCAATTTTGTAACCGTTTACTAAACTCCTCAGTCCATATGTTTAAATTTGAATTCCATCGTAAGCAATTTCGATAACCTATTTACGGAAAATCACTTTATATAAAGCAGCTATCGATCCACTAACACACACGCATTAAATTGTTAGTTAGAAGTAGTTTACATATTGCCATCGTTGCTTCGTTCGAAAAAAAATGGTTTCCTTTAAAATAAAGAAGTCAGCACCAACACATTTTTGCGATATACTAATTTTAACTGCCTCCGTAGCCTAGTGGTATGGGCGTATGCTTTAGAAACCGGATGTCGTGGGTTCGAATCCTGCGAGGACACAAAATTAGGATAATTTGGGCCGATCACCCAAATGTCTGAAAAGTAAGATGATCGATGCGTCGGATGGGCATGTTAAAAGTAGGTCCTCCCACCAACCCGCATTGGACCAGCGTGGTGGGATACGGTCTAAAACCCCTTAATGGAAAGGGGTGTATTAGGGAGGCCTATGTCCAGCAGTGGACTATCACAGGCTGATGATGATAATGATGATGATGACTAATTTTAGTAATACTATAACAAGTAAGTAGCTACAAATGATGAAAATATTTCTTATTCAATTATATAAAGCTGAAGCTAAGAAAGAGATTTTTTTTTATGTTATTCATAAAATCAAATTCTTGTTTAACATGCAACAATTAATGTTCGAATACAATAGGGGTAGATAACAATTTACTAAAACCTTCATGAATATTTGATGCGGGTATATTGGTTGAGTTTCGAATTTTTACGGGGGCTTGGTATTTATTATTACAACATAAAAACGTATTTTCGGACTATATAATGTTTTATTCAGTTCTTCTCGTTACTTAGAGTAGAGGATATACATTAAGAATACTCTATATTTTAGCATGCTTTTAAATGTTTTTGCAAATCTTCATCTTGGCACAACTATAAATGACATGTTTTTTAGCATATGAACACTATAAGCGTAGGCATTGTTAAACTGCTCTGCCTCTCTTCGTGTGTCAAAAAGTGTTTTCACGGATTATCAAGATCAATTAAAAAAAATACGAAGAATAAATTTCAAATT
The DNA here is from genome assembly GCA_029286875.1 of Lamproptera curius. Taxonomy (NCBI): domain Eukaryota; kingdom Metazoa; phylum Arthropoda; class Insecta; order Lepidoptera; family Papilionidae; genus Lamproptera; species Lamproptera curius. The sequence goes on from JAGSMT010000785.1 coordinate 15,546, forward strand.
AATCATCGAATATAAATTTTGTACTTTTCACTTTACTATAAAACAAATAACAATGCTGATTACTTTTTTTCATTGACTAGAATAGTATTATTGAGTTGTGTTTATATAAAAACATAATTTGTAACATAGTTTTTATTTACTTTAAAATGGAAATTTAAGCTTTTATATATATTTTCCTGAATAGAGAATGTGACGACCCACCGCCTACCTGATTTAATCTAATCTTGTATTAATATTTTTTATTTTAAATTTCATGGGATAGTACATTTGAGGTACTTATATCAATGTACCAAGTACTTATACACAAAGACGTCTGACGAAAACATCGAGGAAGTGGTTCCAATAAATTGCAACTTCTGGACGAATAACACAATATTATCTAGCACTGCACTTAGCAGAGCTTGTACTATGGAAACTAAATAACTAATAAATACGTAGACTTATTTTTTTATGAATTGTAAAAAAATATTTTTAAGCTATTACATAACTTCTATCGCGGGCCTTGTGCGCGGTGACCGAATCCAGAAATTCCGTAACGAAAAACATCACGCTCCAAAAAAAAAAGTAATGAATAATATAATAATAGTAGCGTCCTAATATGCGCCAACAATATAAAATGTTAAAATTAGAAATTAATTTTACACAGAAAATTAATAACAAGCGATGTTGTATTCTATATAAAGGATTTTTTATAACATATTCAATGGCGAATACGATTGAAAGTACTATATATTCGTTATTTATTATTTCTTCCGATAGTTGTTTCCTTTACGCTTGAAACGAATGTAATCAACTTTTGTCCTTTGTTTTTAATAACGATAAAACTAAAACATTAAAATTATGCTTTTGGCGTAGTGTCCGTATTCGTACAAATTATAACATATTTAATAGAAAAGTAAGAATTAAAAAAAACATTAATAATTTTTTTTAAATTAACTCTTTTGTATAGAATTTTGCACGATATCAACAGAAGAAACATTTTGAATAATCGTCTTCAGTCTGTCTACGTTATATACTAATCCAATCAATTTTTTATACCAGTGTTATTTTGTTACTTTTTTAGGTGTAACGTTAGCATCATCAAGGTCATTGTTTTTACAAATGACATTTTATCTAATAAAAATGGTGGTCGTCATGACTTATATTCTGATTCCGTTTATCTGAAGTCCTTAAATTGTTTATTACAATGTAAAATAAGTAAACCCTAGTAGCAGCAACGTATGCAGGGTCCGCTAGTAGGTGTATAGGTATTTATGTACAACAGTGAATTGTCTGAACTTGTAAAATTTGTGATAAAGTGTTTTGAAAATATAAATCAGAGCGATTGACAACTTTTCTATCAAAAAAAATAATTTGAAAATGAATAATGATCCACAAAAGTCAACTACAAAAATATGACCACCATTGACGCGGTATTTTCTAGGTATTAGTGGCAAACTTGTCTCTTTATTTTCAGTTGTCATAAACCTATAGTTTCACTGATAAATATTCCTGAATAACCAACAGCTACTGTAAGATGATAAACCTACATGTATTGTAAAATAATAAAAACATTTTAAACTATATTAACTTTATTATTTATTTATTTAATAATAGAAAAAATTTGTTTTCTTTCGGTCACCACGCTCAAAAAGTGTAACTTGAATTAATATCAAAGAAAAGAAATACTGCATGAATAAAATAAATAAATAAAATTATAATTGTACAAGTTGATACAAAATTCTATGTAATAGCTTTTACCGCGGTATTCCCGAGTGGCACACTTTTGTGTATATTACAAACAGGAAACAGACTTTCATTCACGTTTCTTCCATGGTGGGTAACAAACCCTTTGGCTTAACAATCAGAGTCTCTAACCACTGCGTCAATGCGGTAATCCAATAAATGCGGGCATTAAAATTCCATAACGAACAAAAACAAAACAACCCTTTATTTATTTTTTCAAAAATCTGAATGTAAGAAAATAAAAAAGATATAAAGTAAAACATTTGGAAGTTCAACTACAAATGTTTCTACTTTTGGTTGAAAATAAATGCTATTATTATTGTTAACTACATCTCGTATCAATAATTTCAATTCTTGAACCTAATAATGGAAAGTTTAAAAGCTCATGTCCGTGAATGTAGTGTTAATAAGTAATGAATAAATTGCTTTAGCTAGTTACGATTTCTATAAATATGTGATATGAACACGCACGTTCTCACGTTCACATTCATTCTAGTTCGTCACGTACGCGTGCGTTTGTAATTAAATAGCACTGTCAATACGGTTCCTGTTAGTGGCGCAACCAACGTTAAACTATCGAGATACGGCAAATGTAATTGGATTGAAGCAAATTAATTGTTACGTGTGCAACGTTATACATATGTATTTTAAAAAAATTTTATTGGAAAATATCAGGTATCCTCAATTACAGTACAAAATTGAAGGAAGAACATTAAATTCAGTGCACCTTTTTCAAATGATACGTTTAATATCAAAAAGCTTCACTTGGAAAAAGTCACAAGAATTTGGAAATACTACCTATTTAGAATACTGCAGTACAGAACCCACAGTATACGAGGCCTATTTGCTTTGCTTTTCACCCGTTTGAAAACTATATGTAAACCTCTTTTTCGTTGTTTGAGTAAAAAAGTTTAAATTTATTGCTAAGAAAATATAAAATAATTAATGTTTTACTGCGTACTGTGACATGAATCGTTTTATTTAATATCGTAAAAGCTCAAGTAAGCTTTGGTGTAATTTATTTGCAAATTTCCTTTCTGCGCCTTTCATAAAATGAATCCACACAAATGTAAAACAGGATCGAAATTTGAAAAGATCTACAGTCTGAATAGATAGAAAAATTCAAATGAATCGATCATTTAAATTTTTCTCATGAATCTTATTCGTTGAACTGTGAGGTTGCTACAGATAATTTAAGAGCCGTTTGAATTAAATTAAGTTCAGGTATTCGATTTCTCACAAATTAATGTAAAACTTAGATCACTTAAATTTTATGGAAATATTTAATAAGGAACTTTGTACCTGGAGCTTTATTATAAGTTATAAGAACCTTGCAAATTATACGAGGTTTACAAGAGTATATATAAACACATCGTGTTTCGTGTTTATTTGTTTGCTCATTTACATAACGTTGTCTTTGCTTGACTTTCAGGCCATATAGCTGTTATTAAATCCAGAGCATTACAATTTAATTTCCTAATGGACTAACCAATTTTAACCGACTGAAAAGAACGAGGTATACATCCAGAGCGTATGTTTTTTTTTATTTACGTTATCTCCAGCAGCAAAAATCACAAACTTGTCGACAAATTGCAAACGTTTAGAAACCGTGAAACATATATCTTGAGTGTGTTCTACGGAATTGTACTTCTTAAAATGGTCCATAATATAATCCGCAAGTGCATATCTCTACGTTTTAACAATAACCTACGATAATCATTTAAATGGAAAACATTGTTAAAAATAGCAATGAGGCATATTCAAAGCCCAATTAAGATATTACAGTGTAAGTCTTAGTAACAGTAGTTAAAAAAAATGATTTTATGCGCATGAAACGTGATGATATTTAAATAAAATAAATACCTTAAAAGTTGTCAAAAATTTAAAATGCGCTGATAGACATTGCGGAGCAGTTACGTGCAAAGAGCATATTATTTTACGCTTGTATTCCGTATTACAAATTGTTTGAAGTCAGTCATATTTTTTGTTAAAATCTTACTTGTTCTTATACTTTTTTCATAAACTTCACAAGAATACAGTCTTACAATGTTAAGCGTCTAGTAAAACAGAAAAACCAATTAAAACTTTGACGTAAACAACGCAAGAATGCAATCTGCCGTCACTGTGAGAGAGCACACGAGGAAAATAAGCGTGTAAGGATGATTTATTAGACTTATGCAAAAGGTTCAGCCTTTTCAAAGTATTATTACGATATAATGATGAAATGATTATTTGTAATTATAGTATACCAACTTTGGCCGTAACAACTATTTTTTTCTAACAGGGTTGTGGTATTATTTCTAGATTTTACGGAAAAAAATTAAGTTCAATACGAAGCTATCAGATTCCGGTAATAGGTACATCATATTTCTTATAAGAAATAATATATAATTCGTGAAATACACTAATTAAAAACTAATCCAATGTGGAAATAAAATATCATATAATAAGAGCATAAAATTATCATAGGTGTGGCAATTATTAAAAAAGAATCGTCTACTATATTATAGAAATTACAAAATTTCTAATTTGAGGCATTGAGACATGGACCCTTAATAAAAATCTTGTAAGTAAAATTACGTATGGCTTCTGGCCGATAGTTAGTTATAAAGTAATGTAATATCGAACAGAGTTACAGTATTTTTCTTTACAAATTAATTAATGTATTTAATAAAACAATATCGATATGACATGATATCATTAAAATTACACATTTCATTACCACCCTGCCTAAGTAACTGCCTTAGAGCGATAAAGAACTGCTACAATAATAATGATCTAATAATGTATCTCATGTAATTGGCTGTAGCTAGTAAAAATTACTATGTCGGTAACTCTGTTCTTTGTCAAATAAATTTTATTTATTTGAATAAATTATACTATTTTTTTTCTCATACCAGACAATCAGGGCGTTAGATTACTCAATTTCTAAAACATTCACAAAAAGGTTCAGTGCTTGAATATCTGCTGCTCTTCAATAGAAAAAGGTATTTCCTTGTACATAAAAAAGCCTTACCACTCTTCAAGTAAATTTATTATCGCTTAAAAATTGAGTTCATTTTAACATTTCTTTATCCTTCTTTTCATTAATTTCTTTGTTCAAACAATGTTTTCGTAGCAGAGCAAAACTTTGTTTGTGTACTAAGATGAAATGAAAATTAGGACAAGGACTACATATTAGTACTTGAAAGTGCGTTACATAAACTTTTCACATGTTTTGGTTTGCTTTTTATTATTATTTTTATAAAATATTTGTCACGCATATATTTATTCTCTTATTTTAACGGGCGCTAAATCTTAGTTGAAAATTACAATACTAAGAAGCTGAATGAGACAGATTTAGAATTTTTTTCTTCTTAGTAATGAAGTCATAAAAACTTAGAAAACGTATTAACGAAGTAACTGTTACTTAATCAGCTAACTTAATTTAGTTTCAGATAAGGCAACAAACGTACGTAACGTAAGCGCCTGTCTGTTGATGTCTTCCTTTGTTGAGGTAAAAAAATAAAAGTTATGTATCGTAGACATGTATGTTAAAAATATGAAAATACCTTTTCATAATTAAAAAAAACAATTTATCACGATATGTTATCACATATTTTTACGATCTACTCCGTGTCATATTAATACAGCCGATAATAATATATAACCTGGTTAGCCTATTATAAAAAATATAATAAGATATATACCTAAATCAACATGTTTCTGAATGCGGAAAGTCCTCTAAGTGAGTTTAATTTGGCCCTTAAAAGATTTAGAAGAGTTATTTGCCTCCCACTATTAAGTGGTCGGAAATAAAGTACTTATTCTGTTTGCCAGTTCATACCCTTATTTTTTTATAAGTAATTGTTCCCTTTTGTATTAAACGAAACGTACATCATTTCCAATTAAATAATTAATATTCTTTAAAATTGTTAAATACCGGAACTGATTAGAAAATAAAAAAGTCCGTTTAAGATTTAATTTATTATTGTCCTCTTTGACATGACTGTGACAATAATATTAAAAAGACAATACTTTTTAACACTTAACACTCTTTAAACACATAAAATTTATTTTGAATGCTTCAAGTTTCATTTTTATGATGATAATGACAAAACAAACAAAGGTTTACGTAAATGTGTTCTAACAACAACTACATCTAGGCTTAGTGCATAACATGGCAGCATTGCTCTCTCCATACTTACGATGCTATTATTTACTGAGAATTTTCCGTAGTTGGCAAATGGAATAAAAAATAATTATTCAATAATCCCGCGTTTAATAAAACATAATTATTAAAAAAATCTTAATCTTTCATGGTGCTTACTATTAGTTGTATATTACAAGTGATACAAATTTTTATTACTACTATTTATGAAGTAATGAAAAATATAGAAGTTCAAAGGAATCTTAAATATGGTTTGTTATAGAAAAGTGATAAAACGTTTTTTCGTTATACATATTTTTTTTATATTATTTTTACCAATATGCAAAAAGTTCCTTGTCTGCTTACCATAAACTACATGTCTTAGTAAAGAAAAAATGTCAAATGTGACTCAAGTTTACCTGTAAAATATGTTTAGAACGATTCCTGGTATATCTAAGAAATAGAATCTTTATATAACGCAATACTGCCGGGTGTAATCTAGTTTTCAAAAGTACGTGAATTATTTATTGTATTAATTTACAATTCCATAATCCAGATAAAACAATCCCTTACCAGTTAGATAATAACTACCTGCCAAGTTGAGCTACTTTTAACGACTACTATATTAGCTTCAATCTTCGTAACATTTAGACAAATTTCGATATAACACGAAGTAACTTCAATAGAAAAGGGTTGGACATACAACTATGAATTACTTGACATTGACTTACTTGAAAAACAAATCATTACAAGCTTACTTGGTCTATTTTCCTTTAATCAAGAAGCTGTAGTTGTAGTTGCAGTAACAATCACACTTCTTTATGAAATAAAAAGCACCGCAGTAAACCTACCTAGTTTAAAAATAAAGTACATTGTGACAGCACAAAAAAAAATTTTCTATCTTAATTTATTTCCCTCAAATGTGTCTGTTTAAATATTTTCGAAGGCGGCAAAAGTTAAATTCTGTTTGGTTTCGTGGACGAAATATAAAGTTGGGACAAGGATTTTACATTAGTGTTCAGCGTAACATAACATGAAGCCATTCATATCCATTGAAGTTTTAATTATACTTCAGAGAATACATTTTCCACAGATATGTTTTAAATTACAGAATATTTATTTAGACCAATGTTGAGTTTCTACATTTTCTTCTTTTTCTCTCTTGACGTTCGATGCATTAACAGCTAGCAGAAACAAAAATAGAAAGTGGATAGTTGTTAAACAATTGTAATATAAATATGTATCTATAATAGTCAAAATGAGAATTTATATTTGAGTGTCAAATCTGGAATTTTTTTTCTAAAGCTCTTGCTTTGATATATTTACGAATGTAGAGCACACTCTTTTAATAAAAACTTAGGATATGAATGATTAAAACAAATGTTAAATCAACTGTTATGACTGCGTATAAAGTTGGTGACGCTTGTGTTCGCGCGCATTTCTATGTCTCTTCCCTTCCTTTCCTTTCTTACTATACCGTTCCTTTCGCCTGCCCTCCTTTTTTCCTTTTAATTTTTCCTCATCTCGCGAGGAAAGGAGGGTAAAGGGAAAATACTTCGAGATGCAGACGGCGGCCAGCGCCGCCGCAGTTGATGCATTCATCTAGTGTTAGTACCTTCCCATATACTTTGGTAGGCTTTAGGTACTAAACGCATTATTTATCAAATTGTTATTTATATTTACGAATATAATTTCAACATTTAGCCATTCGCGTCATATTGCATTCAACTTGTAGGTAGTTTTATCTACTTTATTAACGCACGCTCTTACGCTTACGCATACGCTAGCATTTACGCCTACCGCTGTACGCAGTTTTAAATATTAATAATATTATTTTCATTTCGCTTTGTACGTGGATATTCAAGATGCCACTTAAAAAAGACGCACCTATTTCTATAACTGACGCTAATCAATTAACTGTTCTAACGCTAAACGAGAAGCTTTATATACACGCACAAATAATATATATATGATAAAGCACAATGCTCTCTTAACAATAACAAAAGTAAATAAATATTTCTCAGCAGTGTTCAAACATTAGAAGTGATGAGAAATCAATTTAGTACTATTGTAGATAATTATAACGCTTTATTAATCACTGTTGATCCAATCGCTAAAATAGATTACTGTATTCTTTCCGATTTGGAAGAAATGTATTCGTATATTTTACGCATTATTTCATTGTGCAATGAATCACCACCCGCTTCAAAAGATAAACTAAGGAAAGTGTCGCACGCGCCATCTCGGCTACCGCTTATAGAAATTGCATCGTTTGACGGTTACATCCGAAAATGGCCCTTATTCTACATAAATTTTAAGTCTAACATGCATCACAACGACTCGCTTAGCAATAACGACAACTTGTATTATATATAACCTTTTAGGCAAATTAACTGGAAACGCTTCTAATCTTTTTGTACAGAAAATTATTCTTAATATGGAACTCGCTAGTTGACCACTATGAGGACACGCGTACCCAAGCGTCAACATATTTCGATCAGTTGTTAAATTTTAAAATGTTGGGAACCGCTTCGCTAGAACTTTTACTAGATTTTTAGATATCTATGTGTCAGCTGTTGGCTCATTAAAAAACTTAAAAATTAATAACCTGGCAGATTTTATGTTTTTACATATTGCATTGCATACATATATACGCCTCACGCAAAACGTCATCATCGGCCGCATAATAGAGTACCGCCGGACGCATTTCGCTCACAATCGAAACAACAAGTACACAATACCTTCATATCGCGCGATATTGTTCATTCCAATAGTAAAGGCAGGTGTGTCCTATGTAAGAAAAATTACCACGTTTAATTTAAATACGTGTTCTTTATTTAGATCCATGTCCGCAAAGGACAAGTTTAAATGTGTTATAAATGTGTATGAAATATAATGGATGTGTGAATTGCCTAAGTTTAATACATACTGTTCATAATTGTAAATCGTTATATAATTGTAAAACTTGTGACGAACGTTATCATACGTTTTTGCATTTTGATAATAATTCTTTTTGCGTCACTCAGCCGCAAAATGAAATTATTTCATTTACTAAGGAGAAACCAAGAAATGGATCTCAATCTTTTACTTCAGTGATATCGTTGAAGCCAGTGTGTCAAGCTAAACATAATCCATTATTTACGACTGTACTTCTTTCTACCGCGCGTTTTTCGTTTCACTGGCGTTTCAAACTATAACTACTCATAATATTTATAGATATTTAGTAACATGTTCTTTTAAAAGAATATGTAAAAGTTTTGCATATAATATTTTGTATACAACGATTAAATAAATATTTCTTTACTTTACATTATTCCTTTCTGCAAATCAATTGTTCAAAATGTAATAATAAAAACGTTCCTACAGATAGAAATCGTGCATTATTTTCAAAATTGAATCCATTGTAAAAATAGTAGTTTGTTATAAAAAGCTACAGTAAATTTATATTTTTATGCTTAAAAGTATCCGAATACAGCAAACAACAATAGTAAACTTAATTTGCCCCTTAAAACTTTTAGAAGCAGTTGGCTTGCACACTTATGTTGGTCGGAAGTAAATTGCTTATTTTATTTACTAGTAAGTAGGTTTTTATTTACGAGAAATAGGCTCTACTTGCTTTCCCCATGGTAAAGAAAAATATTTTTTTATTTATTAAAGACGCATTTCATATAATATCGACATTCATATCGTCATAAATAAATATACATAATACCATTAAAGCGGTATAAAAAGTAACATTTTCTCTTTAGATCATGTGTAATTAATTCCTGACGCAACTTTAGATAAAAACGCCCTCGCTCAATACTAACCCATTTATTCATGTCTTTTAAACACACGTCGGCCAGTGAACCTCTAGAATAAAATACGAACTAAGTAGAGTGAGAAAAACAACGTCTCGTAAACAAGAAGTATGATATTTTGTCCGCTATTATCTGATATAATTTCATATTACTCATAATACGTTTTGGTTGTTAAATTAACTATACTAATAATATATAAACCACTATGTTGAAACATTTACAGGAAAAAAAATTATCACATCTGAATTAAAGTTATACCAACATTTCGAATGCAAGAAAACGCTTGTAGTTACAGCGAGAGAGGTTGGGGAAAAGGATTTACTTTTAAAATATTAAACACACGTAGCATTTAAAAAAATCTACAATACGCCAAAAAAGTGACTCTTGTTTTTGTTTAAAAAATCAATAAAATAAAAGAATGCAATAAGAAATATTTTTTTCCTTAATTTACAAAAACATGGATAAAAACAGTACTCGTAGTTATAGCAATCACTCTGAACTGAAAAGTTCGAGTTTGACGATAGAGTATGCAGTATATTTTTCCACTTTAACAGTGTCCATCTTAGGTGAATTCATAATCTATATATTATGGACTTCCATAAACAGTGCCATGTGTTATTCGGTGAAAGGGACGTTAGTTGATTATCTAACCTACTGGGATAATTTTGTGCACATAATAAGCGAGTTTAAAATAATCACTTGCGTTATACACATTATTAAACGGTTTAAAGTTTGCCACAACCAAATTTACGTTTAATTAAATGTGTAGAAAAAATATTCTTATATAAAAATTAAAAATTGGATTTTAACAACAGCAAACTATAAACCGGAGGCCGTGGGTTCAAATACCGCGGGGAAACAAGTTTGTGATATCTTTGTTTTCATGTTGGTTAGAACAATTTAGATGACACAATAGCCTGACAATAAATAAGACCCATGCGTCTGAATGGCATGTAAAAAGTCAGTCCACCCAGCAACCCCCATTGGACCAGCGTAAGCCAGCCAGTACAGCCCAAAAACTCCCTAATGAAGATGAAGTGCATTAGGGGAGGCTGATGTCCAGCAGTGGGTGAAGGCTTACTAAAACAGTTTAATGGAGATGGATGGATGGATGATTCTAAATTGATTTATTATTAAAACAATATCAATAAGTTATCTCATGTTTCTTTTTAAAAGGCAATTTAAAAAACTTCATAGTTGATGAAGTTTCAAACATGTTTATCTTTGATTTAAAATTAGTTTGAGAACGTCACATTTTTTTTTGTTAGAATTGTATGATAAAATTCTATTCACACTTTTTTTGATAAAATTGTATTTCATTTGATTTCAAAATAACTTTATATCATATACTGACTTTCTATATGATTTTTACTTACTATTCATTAAAGCATCGTTATAGTGTTAACTTAAAATTTAGCTATTAGAACAAACCGGATTCACCAGGATGGATTCCCCAGGAGACAGGTTCCCCCAGACCTGTTGCCACAGGCGCGTTTCCCCACAGAAAACGGAGAGCCTCGGCTTGGGCCGTCACTTTCTGGTTCCCGTTAGCATGCTGATTCGAGGGCTGCCCAGGTGGGCCGACAATGTCATAAAGCAAAGGGTGTGTAAGTTCGACTACAAAATAATAATATTATTATTTTGCATTATTTTCGTATTACGAGAAGACTCATAAAAACTTCTTTATACTTGTTAATGTTAAAAATCCCTTGCGCAATTTTATAGAACTACGTTATAGAAATAGAAATAAATATAAAAGGTATTTATCAAAATTACAAACGTCAGGGAACAAGATTGCATTAAAACATTATAAAACGTAATTAAACTATGATTACAAGTACCATTTCATTTAGCAATAATTCTCTGTAACTTTCCGTAGAGCTTGCCGCTTCAAAGGGGTGTAAAATTTTACGTTTCAAGCGATAATACAATTTAGTGCGGTTTTAACGACCGACCAATGGACAAAAGGGGCGCCGGATTACTATGTCAATAATAACATCAATATCTTGTATATTGTGTGTCCGAAACCATTGTTAAGAGAAAGCGCTTTAGAGTAACTTCGGATCCAGTCTTCTGTATCTTACTCCTATAAAATGTTTAATTTGACAGACTTCACCTTTATTAAAAATAACTGTTAGTTTTGATATATCAACGAAAATTTATAAATTTTTTGCAATTTTAGTGTCAAAATCATAAACAGAGGGTAGATTTTGTTATATATACACACACTTATATATACATACACTTAGTTTCGTTTCTATTTGGGACTTAAATTATTAATAAATCCTAAATAATATATAAAACAATTTTTGTTTAAATACAGTATTAAGTTTACCTCCGTTAAATAAAAATTACATATAAACAACAGTTAAAAGTTTAAAAATAAAATAAACACCACCCAGTATGAACAGCACTTAGCTTTGATTTGCGTCAAATTAAATCAAATTTAGATGAGGATATATTTTAGGACCAATTTCGTTAAAAGTTTTAAAATTATTTATGTTAATATACAAATGTTTAACAATTATCAACTATCGATTTTTTTTCTGTTAGTTGTCAATTCGTTTAACGTCTAAGAATTTTAAGAAAGTCAAAATTTGGCCAAATCAATGTTTCAGTATATGAAGCACATCTGCGGAAAACGTTTTTTCTGAAGTATAATTATAAGCGTACCAACGGTTGTGAACGGCTCCATGTTATGTAATGCTAAACGCTAATGTAAAATCCTTGTCCCAATTTATTATTTTGTCCAAGAAAACAAACAGAGCGAGAGAAAGGTTATAACAAGTCCAGAAAATAATTAGCAGAAAATTGTAATAACAGTGTAACGTCACAAACAATATTGAAAGATTTGTGTGCATGTAATTTACGATGAACGTAAAGGATTGTACTTTTTTTAAACTTTTTACTTGTTGCTGTTGGTATGCCTTGTAATTAAATAAATATTAATAAAGCTGGAAGATTGCCAGAAACCTTTGTTACGTCAATCAAATCTTAAGTAAACTACAAATACGCATTTGTCTCTATATAATTCAGAAAGCTTTAACATAATGGGTTTGAATTTCCAATAAAAAAACTTACAGTGGGTGCTAAATAAATAAATAACCATTAATGTTATTTATTGAACCCACGACCTCTGGTTACGGCCACGCCCTTACTTGGCTACGGAGGCAGTAAGCCGTCTGATAAAATAACCTAAATTTTTCTTTTAATAAATAAGAGTACAAGTTTTTTATTTAATTAGCACTGTACGTGAGTTTTTTTGATACGTTTTTAATTACGCTTTGATTTGTTATCGTGCGTATCCTTCAGGTCGATTGCTTTATATTTTGCTCCAAGTTTTACATAAGCGATTGGATACTCATAAGAAAAGGTACATGATTTAAAATGCGTTACCTATGCCCGGATATATCATTTATAGGTGTGAATTGATACATTAGTCACGACATACGGCTGCCTCTCTAATATTCTACTCAGCACGATGACTTTCACGTTATGCATTCTAATCGAGAATATGTGATCTCGTGCCAGTCCCTTCTCTTGTGGAGAGGAATCTTCTGTCCCAAGGTGATATATGCCACGCTTAGGGCTTATTTTATAGATGTAGTAATAATTACTCTAATTTTTGTTTGAGATATAATAAGAGAAAACCTTTTTTGTTATAAAATCTGCAATATAAGATATATTTGATTATTTTGTATGACGCCTAATTTATTTATTCAAGAGTTTATCCATCTATATTATTTACCTTTCAATATCTTTATATTTTTATACAGGGATTGATATCAGTTAATTCAATAATTTTGGTTGAATTAAAGTTAATTTTAGGCGGATTTTAGAAAGCTATTGTGTATGATAACGGCGCCAGTCCACGAAAACCTTACAAGTAAAATAAGTCGGAATAAACTTTCATTTAGAGCAGGATTTGGCTTGATCTCCAGCCATTGCCACGAGTGATTGTATTCAATTATCGTACAGTATGAACTTTTGATTGGAAGTAATAATTCGATTTAAAATTCTTCATTAACATATATAACACTAAAAGATAACACGATAAATAACACAACAATCAACGCGTGTTTGAAACTTCGATTCACTCCATTCATGAGTGTCTCTTAAGTTTTCTTTTTACTTTTCCGGGTTTTTTCTTCTCGATTTATACAGTTTTATCACTTACCCTGAAGTCTGCACCTATCTCTGAATTGCTTCATAATTGATGCGCTTCCACAAATACTTAATGAGGGAATAACAAAAAATTATTTTCTTCTTTAATTATTCTTTTTATTCACGCGATTATATATAAATCCACTTATTTACGGATTTTCGCGTTACTTAAATATATTTATTCCGACGTTTCGGATTCTTTTCAGCATCCATGATCACGGGCAGACTAAGTTGGTATATTGTATATATACATATATTTAAGTAACGCGAAAAATCCGTAAATAAGTGGATTCTTCTTCCTTATTCATACATTTTAATTTGGAACTTTTCAATTAAAGAGAAGATATTTTAGGTCAATGTTTTGAATACTGTTGTAATCTTGAATTTGTAATATGCAATGCATAGAAAATCATTTACCACTAATAGGCGGGAAGGGAAGTAATTTATATTTTGACCTTAAGAAAACCTCGTCCATGATTGACGCAACACTTGATATACTTACAAATTACGCTTTATTGTATCATTTAATAAGTCATATTAAAGTTGTTTTAATGTATTTAACGCAAAAAAAATGATATATATAAGATATGTTGTACTCAAATTTCAAGCATTTTCTATAAGAAATTTTTATAAAATTTTAATAAAAGTGTACTAAGCATTATTAAGTAAAATGACTCCCGACGTTTAAAACATTTTCCAGCGGCCGTGGTCACAGGAATTTAAATATGTAAAATAAACGCGATAAATTTCGTAAAAAGTAATTTTATTTAATGATGTATAGTATTCGCGTAAACAAAAGAAATTAGTAAAAAATTTACTAGGAAACAACGTTGAAAATTTGTTGAGTCCTCGAGTTTCTCATGCACACGCTCGTACTAATAGGCTACGGAGGCAGTTAAGAAGAAAGAATTATCAGGATACCTCTATTGCGAAAGGGCTACTTATTTTAGAGTTGGCGTTAGTAATTCTCGGAGCGTTGTAAACTTTATTTATTCTACTTATAAACTTAAAAGTTTTAAGAAAGAAAGTACGTTACCTACTCTTTTACGCATAACCTTTATACAGAAACCTTTTTATAGAAAGTTATTTTTCCATTTTATAAATCAAGCTCACTTTATTAATATTTATGTAATTGTAAGTCTGAAAAACTAAACCAAAAATCATAAGACAATATGTCATCGTTATGTATTATTTTGTCAATAAATAAACCAAATAAAAGCTAAGCTTATTCACAAACAAAGGAAATGTCAGCGACTAAAGACATTGTCTGTATTTTTAAATAAAATAATACTAACGTGACAGCTGATAACACAGTAGATGTGTTTGCCCACGGTAAATAAACAAATAAAGTAGTCAACTCAAAGGATTATTACTGTATGATATGACTATACGTAGGCATTACATTAAATATTAAATGCAATCGTAATACCATACATAAGAATGCAGATTCACTCTTTGTAAAAACTGCTAGACAGCTTTAAGCTTAATTACTGCTTTGTCAACGCTTAGCAGTCCTCCTTATCCAGTAATCGTTGAACAAGTACTTTATAATTTTAATAAGCATCGACTTCGATGTCGATTAGTGTCAAGTCCCTCAAGTACGCTTCATTTTACTGATGTATATATTTTTAATTGGTAAAGAATAATTTTACGTGAACTTCCTTAATAGTTCACGTTTGTTAGTTTTAAGACTTTATACGCCGTAAAGGTATATTTATAATTAAAAAAATATATATATATTTGTGGATTTTGTGTCAAAGTTGAAAACAACAAGTTTTAAGTTACTTAACAAGTACGTATATAAAATATTAATTTCGAACAAAACAAACTTTACTATTTAGATCATATGAAATATATTTATAAATTTATTAGACATATAACTTTACAATATTAACCAATTCTGGACCTAAAACTAGAGAAAAATAAAACATCATATTTCCATTTATTGGTAGCAGAACTAAACACTCTGACACATCGATATTAATTTGTAAAAACAACGGAAGCAATTACTTTTTAGATTGTTATGTTAATTGAGCGTGTAAATATTTGTGTCACGAAAGCATTCCGTCTGCAATGGTAGCGAGTCACGCTTTTATTTCTTACTAGCTTGTAATTATTGAATCGAAAATCTTAGTTAATGCTCTTTCAGACATTTCCCTTGTCCCCATCTTAGCTTATCTGTGTCAATTGTAGATCATGAATTTCACAGACAAGCAGCCCGTGCGAAACCATCCTGAGCCTCGAATATCTATACTGTATTAAAATTATAATTAATCTATCAATATAATTGGGGGCTGATATAATACATCATATTAGCTCGTAGCCCGCTAGTCTTTCAATAATTATGAATAGTGCAATTGAAATTTAAATAAAATTTTAATTATCTCATTCCACATATTAGTGTTACACTGTCAAAAACCTTTGTTGACTGTCAAAAACGCTTCCACTGGTTCGGAATAGGACAGGTCAGAGAGACCTGAGAAGAGCCATCCGAAGAAGTGAACTGGCTGTTTTTTATAGCTTAGACTAACTTGGTATATGTCTGTGTCAAAACGAGTTTTAGTCTGCCCGTGATCGTGAATGCTGGAAAGAATCCAAAACGACGAGAATAACTAACGTGAAAATCCGTAAATTGGTAAATTTCATAGTTATGCAGTCTATATCTTACGTGAGGTATATGTAACTTGTTAACATAAGAGTAACTTTACTTTTCATGTACAAATAATGTAATAAAGTCTTATCGACTCATTGTACATAAATATAACTATTATTAATAAAACTAGCTTTCATTGTTCTATTGCTTTCAATGTATTTAATATCGACTCTATGCCGCTACATAATTTTTAAGTAAGGTCTATTCATGTAGGTTACAGCTAAGCTTAAGAAGAGGGAGGCATATTGTAATATCAGGTTAAAAAATATTAGATAGACTGTTTTAAAGTCTTTGTGTATGTTGTGTTATTTTTGTGTAGATTATCATCATTTGCAGACAAAACAGGTAATCATCAATGTCCAGATTACCCTAGCCCAGCAGGAAACTAAAACTGAAAGGTGTAATGCAATTCATGACCTCTCTAGCCTGTCTCGCATGTTTTGTCTGTCAACAAATTTAATAAGTAACTAAGTCTGAAGCATAATACGTATAACACCCTGGTAATGAACTGTTTGTTTCGTCTCTTGTTTGTAAATCACGGTAGAATAAAAATATTCGTATTTAAATCATATTAACTCGTAAATTCATCTGGAAAAATGTGATCAATTTAAAAACAGATAGTATGTAATAAGAAAGTACTATCTTAAGGAACGTGCTACTTTATCCTTTCCGTATTTGTGACCTAATTATTATGCTAAGTTTACCGAGCTGACAGCAGCTTAATATACAATAAAATTATTAGCTTTTAGTCTTAGATCTTGTTTTTACACGATATTTGACATACGCATTTATATAATATTAAATATTCATAGTATTATTTAAATACATACATATATTTAGCGCACTTATTTCTGCACACAAATTAATTTTTATCATATGCATATTTGTTTTAACAAATATTTGATTTGCGGTAATATATTTTAACTGACATAAACATGCAGCTCCTGTTTACATTTTTACTGTTGTGAAATAATTCTTGGGCCAATTTAACTCTTTATTTTCCAATCTATAAGTACTATATTTTTTTTAAAGTAATTTTGTTTGTTTGCTTTTGGAAGATTCTATTTAGGTTTTTTACAGAAGAGGCCTAAGGAGGCAGTTAAAAACTGTTCGTCAAATTCCAAAAAATTACAGAGTTTTATACCTTAACCATATTAAAAAAAGTGTTATGACAAACTGAAAAACATTGGAAACAAAGGGTTTTCCCTTCCATCCGTTAATGCTTTGTCTGCTTAAACCTAATCGTAATTTGTTCTGGGTCCTGTAAAGGAAAAGACAAATATCCAACCCCACATTCCTTTTCTTCCTTGGTTCTGGGCAACTTTAAAAAAATCCAAGAAAGGGTATTAGTATTATCTGGAGATTAAACAAGACAAGTGTATCCCTTGTTTATCTTGCAAAGCTACACAAAAAAAGCCTTTTGGAATGTGGACCGACGAACCTTGACCCTTCTTCACCTTTGACCTCTTTCTTTTAAATAACCAACCCTTGTGGTTTATTTTATGTTTTTTTTGTTATAGACAATCAACAGAGACCAATTGTGGGGATTATATTAGCACATAATCAATTTTTAGTTTTTAATTGGACCTTTGTTCATTTGGTTGTATAATAATATTATATATTTTACAATAAAAAACTTTAATGGAATTTCAACTATAATAGTGACCAATTTTTAAATCACTACCTAAGCCTTTAAAAGGATACACTAAAGACTAAGGTAGCAATGTCGTATCCAAATATGGATTGAAACCGCCTCTTGTAAAGCTTTTATTTTAAGGTTTTGTAATAAAATTAATTAAATATTTGTAATATGGAAACTTTTAAAAGCTATAAAATATTAGCGGAAATTTATAAAACAAATAAATCAATATAATAATAAAAATATTCCGGGACAATAATACAACATCCCTAGTCACAAAACGAAGCAAAGCTTTAAATATGGGAGAATATTAAAAGATTTATCTAGAATATACATAGGGATTGATTAATTTAATGAAGGAAGAAAACCAACCAAAGGGGGCGTCTATTACCCAATAAGCTTTTAAGATTTTGTGTGTCGACCGATTGCCGTCCGCAACTTGAGGCGGAATAATATAGAAACAATTATTGGTAACGGCAGTCTAAGCTTTGTTACCCGGAAATAAAAACGTTAAAGGACTATTGTGTACAAAAAATAATGAATGCTGAACCCAAAAGACATAAATCAAATATTATTTAATCTCCCCTTTAAAAATTATTGAGTTTTGTCATTCATCATCATCTATCATCATCAAGAAAAAGAATTAATAAAAACAATGACCTTTTTTAGCCTTTCATATTGGAAATTTCTAAATATATTTTTGGTTTTCACCTTTAAAAAATTCGATTTAGAAAATTTAATTTATCGAACAACACAGCAATGGCGATGGGAGACTGAACAAAGAAAGAGTTAAAACACGGTTATTTTCTTGACGTAAATATGTTTAAATATTTTTTTCAATTTTAACAATTTTTTAAAAATGTTAAGGAACTAAATATAGAAAACATCAATAATTTAGCTTAAATATTGATAATATTAGCCACAACGGGACAAAAGTATTTTCAACACCAACCAAACCAATTTATTTTAAAAGTAAATTAATAGGAAAAACTTTAAAACGTTAAATTTATAATAAGTAACTCTTATGGAAATCCAGATCCAATGGTACAATAGGAGGTGTTGTTGACTTCATTCTTGAACGCCTTAGCACCAACAACGTACTTTTAAAATTTTATCTAATCTTTGACGGATCAAAAGCAATTTTACTATTGGTATATGTTCTTATTATCAAAAGTATTCTGTCAAATTAGTTTTAAACCATACTTTTATATCATTACAAAAATATTGTAATTTTCGGCAATTAAATTTCAAAAAATACTTTCGTAACTTATAAAAACTATCATTAGGTTAGTGGATTTATCATTAGAAACTGGAACGTTGGTTTTGGTATGTAAATTGAAAGTACATTTAATTTTAGTATTTTATTGTTTTATGCATGTAAACATTACATTTTAAAACTCATGCAATTATTATAGTTATTAAAGATATTGATTAATGAAGGTACCAAAATTCTGTACACTTTAATTTTATTTACAATTACAAAAAAAAATTAAGTAGTATTCTTTTAAAAGATTAACAGAGAAAAGATTTTATAAATTTAAATTGAACTTTACAAAATACGGTAGACTTAATAACTTTTAGTACTGCACATACTTACCAAATTAACTATTACTTTAAATCTGAATGATTCAAAGACAGAATAACGAATTAAAACGAAGTTAAAACCTTTCTAAAATTACCTTGTTATATAAAATTGGAGAGCTTTACTTAATCAGATGACAAAGGAATCCTTCGGACTTTTAATTAAATACTGAAAACTTTCCGCATTTTCGGATCACTAGAGATATGGTTTAAATAACATATTATCAATTTTCATTCCGTTTTAAAGGAAATTAATGATTTTTATTAATGAACCTTGTTCCTACTCATCTTATATAATAACTTTTTATCACTTTTTTGAATACTAAGACCCCAAAGTAATAAAAAAAAACTATTGATTAACAATTTAATGTCTTTTATTAAATATTAATATATATTGAAAATTGAACATGGATTTACTGGACTAGTTATGATTGAAGAAGATAAGTAGCATAAGTAATTGATGAGGGTAGACAAGAAAAGCCTGCCTAATTTATAATTTGGTTTCCTTTTGTAGAAAACTGTAATTAAGTTACCCAAAGTAAAATAAGACGTAAAATAACCTATGAAAAAATTTTCTGCCTGAGCCCAGGCGGTATGCGTGTGCTTTACAAACCGGAGGTCATGGGTTCGATCTCTGGGGACTCCAACAAATTTCATTGTGTCCTAGTTGGTTAGGCAATTGCCGATCACCCAATTGTCTGTAAAGAAGATGATCCATGCGTCGGATGGGCATGGGAAATTCCACCCACCAACCCGCACTGGACAAGCTGGTGGATGGTCCAAGAACCCCTAATGGTAAAGGGTATTAGGAGGCCATTATCTATAGCTCCCGTAAAGAATATCAGAGACCGAATGTAGCAGAAATCGAAGGCTTTGGATAAAGTTTAATTTTAACAGGTTTACTTTTAATCTTTTTACAGATTAAACATCGTGGTCAACCAAAAAACTGTTTGTTCTATTACGTCAGTATTTGACTTTGTTTAAAATTCCATCTCTTCTTACGACGACTACTTATAATTTAAATGAAATTTTGTGAAATGGATGTTTGTTACCTTTCTTAATAATGTTATGAATTTTAATAAATTTTATAATTAATTTTAATTAAAAATTATACCAGATCTTTCAAACACTTCGGGTATATGGTCACGGAGGACTAAGTATTAGGCGCCAAATATCATTTAATTGGCACGGTCAATTAAAAATAAAATTAGGTGATCCGATTCGTGCATACGAGCTGACAGGGTGTGGTGGTCTTGAGCACTTGTGCCATCATCATGAGCTTAACAGTCCACCGCCGGACATAGGCCTTCCAATAACTAAATTAAAAATCCCCAATGGATGGGGCTATTAGGGATTTTGGACCGTATCCCACCACGCTGGTCCAACGTTGGTGGTGGACCGACTTTTACGCCCATCCGATTAGGATCATCTTTTCTGCGAGCAGGAGGAATCTGACCAGCAAAATTTGTCCACCAAACTGAGAATATCAACTGTCGGAGACAACAAGCTGCATTCAAGCGGTGCACAGAAACCCAGTGAAGCCGGCCACAGTCAGGGAATAATTCGGTCCCAGGTCGGATATGTCACAAGTGTTTTCAAATCATTTATATTAAAATTTTTACATTTGAAATTTTGGAGCTGAACTAACATGAATTTTAGCCCAAATTAGTCGTCCCGGACGAGAATGTGGGGATTGATTAGGCGTCTTTTTTAAATAATTTTAAAATAATCAAAGAGACTTAAATTTTTTCATGCATAGTAAAACAACAACAAAGGAATTACACAGAGCTTAGTTAAAGTCCGAAAGCACAAAAGAAAAACCCAAGGTCATTTTTCTATTTACTTCCATTAGGCCATATTTACAGAATGTAAGAATTAGAAAACTATTTTAATAAAAATCAAAATCCCTAAGATTGAACATTGCATGAAAAAATGAAAAAAAGAACATTTTATTGATCAGAAAAAGCTTCCTTTGGAATCCTGTCATTCCTGGCTTATCGTTCTAAGGACTTATTCCTTTTGAATGAATTTTACACTGATGTTGTTAACATTGATTCCTTCATTGAGTTTGATGGTTTTTATTTTGGACGAGCCTTCATTACAATAATCAATTTGCCAAGTTTGCCTTAAGTTCACTGATGCCCATACCCTCTCTTCAAAAAAGTTTTCCCGTCCGAACTAACATTATGTTCGTAAATCTTGTTTTTCTCAACTGATTATGATAAAATTTTGTTACCAACCTAAATTCAAATCAAATAACTAATGAATTGGCTTCCAAAGATTGGCTATTTATCAGATATATCTATTTTTCAATTCCATTTAGTTGAATTATCCCAATTAGGTGATAGTGTTGATGATTCCCCAAAGGAAGGTTTTCCCAAATATTTTTAAAAAGAACAATTGAACAATCACACAGAGTACAAATAGCAGCCAATTTGCCGTGAACGTTACCAATGTTCAACCTTTAAGGGGAGGGATTTCTCCCCGCCATCCTACGGCGTAAACCCATATATTAACCGAAAATTTTGTGTTGCCACGGTTTTTATAAGTAAAAACGACCTTATACGAAAACGTAAGTGAGCATATAAACATTTTGCCTGTTGTTTACGTTTAGCATGTTTTAGAAACCTATTAAACCTTTCTTCCCGACGTTTAAAAGAAAATAAAATAAAAAAACATTAGCAAAAACATTACTATTAAATTTTTTTTTATAAAAAACGGTTCACATTTACTAAAACTTTAAATTGGTGTCAACATTTGTATTTTAAAATAATACGATCAATAATAATAGTCCCCTTTTTAGGCAGTATAAAAATTATAAGAAAAAATCAAAAAAAAAATCAATTTAAAATAAATAAGAAACAAAGTTTATACTATATATTGTCTGTCTGAAAATTATGCCTCAAACTCGTCAGTATTTTATTTCCAAAAATGGCTGTTATTAATAATCATATTCGAAAATTACGATAACACATTGAGTGCACTTAAACTTCTTATTTAAATAGTACATTATATAACATAGTAGTAGTACTATTTTTACTAATCAATTTAGTTGTTTTTTGAAATATTAAACCCTAATACCACGATCAAATTTTATACACACCACGGTACTTGGATATATGTAAAGGAGTGGTTCACAATTAATTAATAAACAGGAATTGAATAAGTAATGAAGATCCATTGTTGTTGAATAAAATGTCCCAAAGGGACATAAATAGACCAAGGGTTTTGTTTTGTTTATCAAACTTATGTTTTATTTTATAATTGTTTAAAAATTTTATCGACATAAGATACCATTAAACACGGTGTCAAAATACGAAATTAAAAAAAATTGATTTGTTAAAACACACAATGGTTGGTGCTGAAAAAAATAAGTGGAATTATTGCAAGAAAAGAAAATTTAAACTTATTCCAAAAATTTAAAAAAGAGGAAATAATTACAAAAATAAATTAAATTTTTGTCGTATTTGAGCGTATAAAATGAAAATGAGTAATCCTGTTATCGACCAACTTTAGAGGCAACTGTCCAATAGGGGGAAAAGCCACTTACCAAAAAGAAGATATTTGGTTAAAAGGATATAAAAAGAAATGTTTCAATTGGTTTAGTTTTGTTAGAAACTTGTATTTTAAAAAATAGAACCTTTCAATTTACAATTTACCTGGTTAAATTTTTAAGGGCCGTTTGGGTTGGGTTTTTCCCAGCAGTAGTGGGCCACTGTGTTCCGGGTTTGAAGGGGCATTTAGCCAGCGTATTTACTGGGGAAACGAACATAAATCCAGTCTACGCCACAGCGCGTTGGGATACCATATTCTCAATGGGGGTCATGACCTTACCATCAGGGGCCCCCGAACACGTCGCTTGCAAGCTTAAAAAACAGATATCGATAACCAGGCTTGTTTGTTAAAAAAAACCAGGTACTGGATAAATGGAACGTTATAACAGGTGGTTTAATGGAAAAATTAGAAGCCCTTTAAAATAGTAGATAAATTTGTTATTAAATAATTATTTAAAACTTATTATGATGATTAAAAGTTCAGAGCAAAACATGCCAATTTATCATGTTTTTATAGTTTTGGAGTTTTAACAGCTTGTTTTAAAAAGTAGCACAGATTTCCATAAATTTATTGCTAAACTGGTTTATTTGATAGACGTGATATCAAGTAGAGATCAATTAAAGTTAAAAAAAACACAGTAGAATGTTAATATGAGCAGTTTAATATATAATAATTAAATAAGAAATTTAAAAAAAATCCTAACAACATGTAACTGTGGATTGAATTAAAAATTCGAAGTTAAAAACTAAAGATAGATTGGTTATAAAGGCTTTTATTTTTTTAAAATGTAATCCTTTAAAATAAACTTTTGTCATTTGATCAATTCTATAATTTTCGATCAATTGTTTTGGTCAACTCATTATTTTACAATAAATTAACATTTCAAAAGATCATGGTTTTAAGCACAAAACTCGATAATATTGTAAATAGTGGATAAATCCTAAAAATATTATTTAGAAACTTTAATATTTAGTTAAGATAAAGTTTTTAGATGCGTTGTAATTTTTCATTTTTACTCTTCCACAATATTGAACTCTCTGTTGAAAAAATATATTTTTTTCCGCAATTTAGTCAATTACCTTCTTTAAAAAAAGGAAATACATTAAAAAGTTCGTTAAAAAAAATGCATTTAAAAAGATAACTGAATAATAAAAATTTTTATTTAAAATTAATGGGGCCTTTTTTTTTTACGGGGAAGCAGTCCCGGCACCGATGGAAAGTGTACCGACGCCCATAGACATTCCCCTAAAATGAACGTCAAAATTATCCATTTACCACCGGACCCCGTCCAAGAAAAACCGCGAAACCTCTAGGTCTTTTTTAAACATTTGATTTTTAAAAATTTATAAGTTTTTTTTTGTTACCAGGGGAGAAGGAAAAAAACCATTCCACATCTTGGTCTTCAATATATTTTGACAACTTTCAAAGCTCGAATCGTTCAGTTGGTTTGGCAGGGCATTTAATTCATTAAATTTATAACAGAAAATTTTTGGTTGGGTCAGTCCCCTGGGTAGCTCAGGCAATTTCCCCTGCGCGGCCTAATATTTTTTAAACAGGAATTTTTAGCGGTAGTAATATTTAAAGTAAGCAAGGAAAGTTTAAACTTTTATTAAAACAACAAAAGATTCCCGGAGCTCAGATAGTAGATTGTTCGCCGTTTGAAAACATTTTGTTCATACCGGTGCAGATCCCCTATAAAATAATGGGACGGCTGTGAAAATAAAACTAGTTTCAGTTGCCTCGTTAGTTATTTTTAGAAAGTTTTAATATTCCCCCCCTCTTGAAATCAATAGAAAACCAAAATGGCCTTTTTAGGAATGACCTCATCCAATTTTAATATTTTTAATTTCAAACTAAAAACGTAAATTTGGTTTTGTTCGGGAAGTACCGTTGACCAAAAAGTTTCAAATATCAATTCCTTTTGAATCTCAACGTTAGTATTTTTTTTACCCCTGCAGCAGAGAAGTACATTTGCAAAAAGGCAAACTTAGACAGCCATTCACCAAAAAGTTATTTATATGACCAGGAACGGGTCCCGCATTGATCCTGAGGTCCCATCTGCACAAGAGAGGATGACAGAGGTCATTTAAAAAGTTTTTTTGCAGGAGATGAGAAAATTAAGACCATACCCGGCCCGTTATACTTTAGCTTTTGAATATGTCATGGTCGACAAGCAAAGGCCCGAAAGATCCGAAGACCCAATAGAACACAGCGATCCCCCACGCCCAGAACATGGAGATAATTTATACCAGCATTTCTGTTGACACCTTGGGCCAAAACGGGATTACTAAAATAATTTTGGAAAGGTCTGTTGTTCCAACATAATTTTTCGAAAAGACTAATGCAGGCGTTTGGGATTGGTCATAATTTCAATATTAAAATCAAATGATTTAAAGACGGTACTATTTACTGAATTTATTAACTGTGGGAATCACAGGTACTTTAGATTATTATATTTGGCCAATATGGGGATATATCTTGAATTATTAAATTTTTGCCCAGGAAAACCCCAAAAATCTTCGGTTTCTTTTTGTTTATTTTATTAAATGCCTTCCTATCTATAGGGTAACATTAAAAAATTTAAATCAGGGAAACATACTCATCCAATTGTTTTAGGGGATAAGGTGAACGGAATTTAAGTTGTGGTTTCCAGGCTATGTTTAATTTTTGGAACCCAGTGTGCTCAGCCTTTTCCTACAGTTTTACATTTATTTAGTCCGTCATTCCCTCTGTTTGTGCTTTCCTGTTTCTTTATTTTTAACCTTGTAGTTTTAATTTTTTTAGAGGAACTTATTTTATGAAAAAATTAAACGCCCAACCAGGATCAGTGAAATTCAGTTTTTATTATTTTATAATTTTTAGTAAAAAGCATTGTATTCACTAAAAATATTGACAATGCCCAAATTATTTATCAGGATTCAAACAATTTGGGTTTGGCTGTTTTCATTTCTTAAATTTTTGCTTTTTTGTAATAGTCATACAAATGGGAAAGAACTCACAGGAGTACCAAATTATCTCTAATCGTATTTAATGTTTATGATCGAACGAATACCGCTTAAAACCGATCTTAATTTAAAATTTACAAACACGTTATCAATAAAAATATTTAGCGAAATGGATAACTAAAATCAAAAAAAAAGCAATTCAACTTGCTTTAAAACTACTAATACAAAATTTTAATTGATAGGAGAACATTTGACTAAATTTTTTGGGTAAATGAACGTGTTGTTTTTCAAACCTAATTACTTTGTTACATTTATTGACATTTCAATACCCAAATTTAAATATGGGAAATACACCACCCTGTGCATTTCACACAAGATCATATTTTAATTTAAAAAAATGCAAAGAATGTACCCTTAAAGGAGTTGAAAAAATAATTTGTTATTAAAAAATGTTGTTATAATGTGTATGTTACCTTTTAAAAATTATTAACTTTTTGTTTTCTTTTAGGTTGAGGCGTTCTAAATTTGGTTTGTTATTTCATTAAGGGCTACCTTTGAATAAAGAACATTTGAATTTAAATTTTAAACAAAAAGTTTAATGTGATTGTTCAATTATTTGCAATGGCTTTTTTATATCAGTTAACGATTTAATTTTGTTTTTTACATTATGTCGATATTGGTAAACTTTTTATTTATTTTAAAAATTTTTCGATTTTATTGGTGGAAATAATAAAATTTTGAAAGACCTGGGAACAAATCGATTCGTGTCAATACGTGACTCTGTGCAAATAAAGAAACGACAAAATTGAACACGCTTGACGGTTTCCTATTATTCGGTAAATCAAAGTCATATTCCCAAGAGTTAATTTTTAAATAGTAACTCTACAGTTACGAATAAAAGGAATTATATGATTGAGGAAAAATATTAGTAAGCAAGAAAAAAAATTTATTATATTGATTTATTTTGTATTGATTAGATGGATGGTAGAGCAAGTCTACCTAATGGATAGTAATACGGCATGCCCCTAAAAAAACAGCCTAAGACACCACACCTATTCCGTCCTTTAACAGAGCATTTCACCCAAGTCGAGGCCTTAAAGTGAGGTCATTCTGTTCTTTAATAAGGATGACTTTTAAGCCACACATTTAAGCCACATTTACAAGTTGTTTTTGAGAGTCATGATGAGTAGAGACTCAGTAACAAACAAAGACTCTGTTGAAACCTGTTGCTGGAAGCCTTTGATGTGGGTGGATTTCGATACGTTGCGTATTGGGGTTCCTGTAGCTGGTTTAGACCGTCCTGATTCGGGTGGCCGACGGAATCCAAATGAAAAGGGGTAGACAAGAGTTCTTTTTCCTGAAACTGCTCACGAAAGCTATGGAGGACGTTTTTAAAACCCTAGACTGGGCTAAATGTGGCATAAACATTAACGGCCATAACATCCCTCCATTATGCGGTTGGTATCTTTTTTTTTATTTACCGGCAGAGAGCAGTCCCCTAGGGAAGGATCCCGACGCCCATAGACTTAGCAATGCAATTGGTATGCGCCACCGAGAATGTGAACGTTTCCCAGTAAATAGCTGGCCGTCCCTTCAAAACGGAATCAGTAAAGGCACCACTTCCAGCAAAATAGGGCACCGCGGTGGTAACTGACGGTTCCTGTAAACAGGGGACCACCCCGGTGAAATATCCGTACAGTATCGTTATATTTGCCGAGACGTTGGAGGGCTTATAAGAAATGTTGCACAACTATAACGAATCCTTTCCATGAAATGACATCAGAATGAACTTGGACAAGACGAAAGTCATTTTTAACGAACGTGTTTTCCCGGACTGATCAATGTTTGGATTACTTTAAGAAGTAAAAATATGTGAAACCAGCATATATGATTGCAGGTGGACATATGGATGAAAGTGTTTAAGTTTAGGACCTGGTTTTTTAATTTATAGCATTTTTTATTCTTTAAAATTTGATAAAGTAATCGTAATAAAGACTACCTTTTATGTTTGACACTTGTATATTCTATTGTAATGTAAAGGCTATTAGTTAATGGACTCTCTCTAAAAATAATACAACTACATCATTCGTATCATTAATACTATTGTTCACAAAATATGTATATGTTTATTTATTTCAATAGCGAGGCATGTAATAACAAGAATAGATAAAATGAGCTAGACCTAAGAGCAAAGTTATTGTTTTGAAATTGTTCCTGATTTGCCTTGGTAGCTATTTTTTTTATTAATATTCAATTCCCGAAACATCACATAAACCAAACAATGGCTCTGGTTTTTGCCAGGACACAACCTTGGAAGAGACATAGATTCATGGATACGATCTGTCAACAACACAAAATTCAGACAATGAATAGTAGAGTTTCATTCCCTAAAGTGTTATAATGTAATTACTTTAGAAAATAAAATTGGATATTACAAATTATCTTTCGAGTCGACAAGTGACCTTAGAAAAGCTTAAAATTAGACAGGTTTGCTAAGAGGACTAGTGTGGTCTCTTTTGCATAAGACAGACATAAAGACTAATGATCTTGCAGTCTCCTGAACCTTAAAAAAAAAGATTAAACAAAAGATGACGGGCAAACCGCTGAATAAGAAAATAAATTAGTTGAATCTTTTTAACCTTCAAAGTTGAATACGAAGTTACTTTATTCCTATCAAAAAGTTTAAACTGGGAAAAAAGAATCGTATAATAAAAATACATCTTCAAGTAGTTTTTCATAACAATAATAAAAAAAAAATATTTCTGAAAAAAATATTCTTCAAAAAATTGGACAGACTGACAAAATTCCCAGGGTTTTCATAATTTGAGGCAAAATATTTTAAAACATACATAGCCCCGGGGTTCGTTGTTCCGGAAAGAATTTAGGAAAAAATTTTTTATATTTATATTATGACAAAGAATATAGGGTTGAAGAAATGTTTTATTTATAAAATTTTAAAAGCGGAAAATGGAAAATCGGTTCCAGGGGACTGTTTATACGACTTATATGTTACATACAGAAAAAATGGATTGAAATCATGATTAAACAATTTTTCTTTTTAATGTATGATTTTCATATAGACAAACTTTTCGGACGGGTTAAAATATTTGGTCTGCGTTGGGTTTAGTTGAAAAGTTTTTATCTATCAGTACTTCTAATACTGTTCTGACAACAAATTTATTTATTTGGTGCAGCAGGAACCAAGCGGAAGTACGTATAGCATTGTTACAATCAAACCTACCGTAGATTAATCGATACTCAATATGAAAATATAATGCTTATATATTGAATAACGATATGTGACTTTTTTACTGACTTTTACATACTGCCTCCGTAGCCTAGTGGTATAGGCGTGTGCTTTAGAAACTGGAGGTCGTAGGTTCGAATCCTGCGAGGAGTCAACAAATTTTCATTGTTGTTTCCTAGTTGGTTAGGGCAATTTGGGCCGATCACCCAATTGTCTGAAAAGTAAGATGATCCATGCGTCGGATGGGCATATAAAAAGTCGGTCCACCCACCTAATAGATAGTGATGTATTAGGGGAGGCCTATGTCCAGCAGTAGACTTTCACAGGCTAACGATGATGTGACTTTAATATTTCTAGACGATTGCATATGATGCGAAACAATATGTTTTGGCACCGAAGATATTTGGACCGTACTAAGGGTGGCCCTGGAAGCATTGTGTTACATTACCGGCGGTGTTATTCGACATGTTACCACTCGTCTGCGTGGTAATTTTTCACTACAATCCGCTTTAGTTTTTTGGAATTTTGTAAAATCCGTTCTTAGCTGATCTCTACTTGGCAAAAGAAATATTTGTACCAAATTTTAAGTCAAACAGTCTTATAGCTTTAGAGATATCGTAGGTTAGGGAAAAAGATTCATTATATAATATAGTTTGTTTAAATTTAACTAAAGTTTGTTGTTACAATTTTGTCATCTTTTGTCATCTTGTAGTCAGGGACATATTACCATTACTATAGATATTTTGGGACAGGAATTATTTACCTCTCGTGATGTAAATAATTCCTGTCCTGACACTGCCAAAAGAATTCTGAAGAGACCAAAAGAAGTAGAAACCTGAAACTCCACTGTTAGGACTGTACGGCAGATGCTTAACACCTCCTATCCAAACTCTCTAACGTTTTGCTGAGTGACAAAAATATTTGTGGTCTAGCGTTACCATGATGGAAAACGACACTCCTCATGTTGATTTATTTCAGCCACTTTCTTTAAAATTATCGCTCTAATCTCTTCAGATGTGAATGTGATGTGAGACTTAATTCCATTGCTTCGGAAATTTCTTCTGATCAAAATACCGCGACTAGTAGTTTTGACAGTCACTTCGTGATGTTAACATGACATTGTCTAAAGGTTTCTGAAGAAAACAGGTAAAAATCTGACGGTGTAACACCGTCAGATTTTTACCTGTTTTGCCTTTGTTTGGACAGGACTATGGCGGATGCATTAACACCTCCATTCAAACTGTCTTCACTGGTGACTGAAGCTATGTGAGGTCTAGCGTCATGATGAAATATTTTTTACTTAATGTATCATTATTCTTAGTCAGGTGTTATACCAACATAAATATGGGTATTCGTTAAATTTATAAGTGGACACAGCGTGACCAATGATTTCTTCGTACGGTGCATAAAGTTAAATATATCTTTAAGGGATATTTTATGATAGCATTTGTTATACCATCAACTTTAAGTGTTTTACATCTATTTCTTTAAACCCTCGTCCTAAAGCACACAAGGAAATTTACATATTTCGTGATTACAGCTGCCGAATAGCAGCCATAAACATGCGATCGTATACTTATCTGAATGAATCTTATAATGAATCGGCACCAAAATTTTCCATTACCTCTTAACACCAGCTTAACAACGTATAATAGTTTTTTCATAGCAACGTAGAGTAAATTTCTGATATTTTTAACCTTTATTTATTTTTCGCAGCTTAACTTAATATAAAATCTTTTTCTTTTTCGATAGGAAAGTTCTTCACTACTTCGAAAGTTTTTATATTGATTAATTAGCATTTACTACGCTATGACACTATACATTTTACTTTGCATTTATTAATTTAAAATAATCAGTGTATTCATGTGTCAATCTTTTAGAATTAGTTTATATAAAGTAAACGTTGGTGAAAATTAGTTTTATACAAAAATACTTTACAAAAGTACATTAGGTTATGCCTAACATATTTTTGTAAATTTTTTTTTTTTTCTTAAAATAGTTAATTTGTTTATCCTAAGTGTTGTAATTTATTTAAGTAGATCCGAAAAGTCTGTCGTGCTACTTAATATAACATTAGAACGCGTGACAGATTTTGACACCATTTCCCTGAACTAGACCTTTTCCTGATTACCTTCCGGTTATCGGTTGGGTGGCCTCGTGACCCGAGAAAGGGTATGTTACGCGTTTATAAAGTAAAATCTGACCGTTTGTATGGAATACGCGATTTTAGTTTTAGATTTGGTCTAGTTTAGTAAGTAAACAGCATTTGTTTACAAAGAAATGTATCACCTGCCGTCTTACATCTCGTATTGTACGATATTTGCAATACATTTAGAGATTGGATTAATGAAAACTCTAAAGCGTTGAACTTTTTGTATCACATCTCAGTGATCTTTCGTTATTAGGAACACAGATTTTGGTAGGGATTTGCTATGAACAGTATCTTGGTCTTTTATTAAAAAAACAGGTATAAAAGAAAAGAAAGAAGGAAGAAAGAAAAAGAGGATAGTATAAAAATATATATGTTAAAGTATGTAATGTTTTTTCAGATTTTCGTTTCTAAAAATTACGATAATTCAGTTAGTGTTTTTGGATTTAAAAAAGAAACATTATGATTTTCTTGAAAAGAAGTTACAAACTCTATTTTCTGTCTTGATACCATCCGAATTAGTTAAAAATGTCAACCTGTAATCCATGTTTTATTTGATTAACAGTTGTTTCAGAAACTGAATCCTATTTTTGTTATATTTTTTCAATTTGAATAGAAATTATTTCATTCTAGCTTTAACTAAGACGAAACAAAATAGAAAAATGACCTTCTTATAATAAATATGTTTATTGATTCGATTATGCCCCAAATTGAACTATAATTATTTAACTTAATGACTTACGACCACTGCGCCGTAGCATGTGGGTTCGATTCTCACCGCGGAAAATATATAATGTGATGAAAATTGTATTTTTCTCGTGTCTGGTTGATTGTACCTATATAATACGTCTGTATTTACAAAATCAAAATTAGTCTCTATATTTATTACTTTTCTATGATGTTGTGTTATTCGTCTTAACATATATTTCAGACCACATTCGAAATCAGTACATGAAAAGAAAAGATAGAATAGAAATTTAAACCAAAAATATGGCCGACTTCAAAACAGGCACTTAACGATATTGCGCAATATAAGCGTATGACAACGTGCCATCTCTACCCTGCGATTAATGCCAGTGCATTTTAAATATCTAATATCTCTTAAATCATTCGTCATTAATTTAATCAAAATGACATTTTCTTGGGAAGTCGGTAAGACCGACCTTTTTGAGTAAGTTTAAAAATAACAAAATCAGAAACTTATGTAGGTTAGGTGTACAAATAAGATTTATTAAATTAAGATAAAATACATTGTTATCAAGTACCATTTATCGCTAAAAAGCTTACTGCGATTTTATTTCCTCTAAAATTATTACAAAAAAGCACAGGCTACTGTTTACAAATTATTTATGTTCGTCATAATAGAATTAAAAAACTCGAGAAATCGAGAACCTTCCCCTTTAATTAAAAAGCACTTTAACATATTATTTCTTTGTAATTGAACGCTGGAAGAGATTAAAAGATTTTAAAATTAAACGGATTTCTCAGTTATCTGTTAATAAAGCAAGTTATTAACTGCGTATCTGATGACGATGATGATGATGAACGCATAAAATTTAATTGCACTTATAGTAAATAAACTTGACATTCTAAACAAGATATCGACGTATCCAGACAAATGGTCGTTTAAAAGTTGTAAAGTAAAAAAAACAGTTAAATATAAATCTTTCGAACGGTTACAAAATATAAAAAGCTAACCGTTGAGAATCCTTAAAAATTGAAAGTTTTCTTATACAAACAAGTGTCCGTGGAAATTTGTAGAGTTATATAAAGAGGAACCAACAAAAAATCAAAAAGTAATGTTAAAGGAAATTCTATTTGATTTTTCT
The DNA here is from genome assembly GCA_029286875.1 of Lamproptera curius. NCBI lineage: Eukaryota > Metazoa > Arthropoda > Insecta > Lepidoptera > Papilionidae > Lamproptera > Lamproptera curius. Next base: position 48,962 of record JAGSMT010000785.1, read on the forward strand.
TTTGTCATTTGTGTCCATCCCAACCATGAAAAATGGAGACTTTTATTCTTTACTCAGAATTTTGGAATACAATGGTAATTGACTTGCATTAATATTTAATAACTATCAGTACTATTGATTTTTAACCTTAAACAAAACATTTTATTTGATAATTCGTATATTGGAGGCATTTGGTGATTAGATAATATATCCCACAAACAAATAGAACAGATAAATAATTAATCTCCTTACCATTTTATAAATTAAAATTTTAAATTCACAAGAATGACATGTACCTGAAACGTTTAGGTATTATATGTTAATAAATTCAAAGGAACGTTTGTGTGTAAAAGGATATAATTGCTGTAATATCTATTCAATATATAACAAACCCTGGTAATAAACTGTTCGCTCCTAACTATTTCTAAAATATGATTTTCTATTAAAAATTTTGTAAAATTTATCGGAAAAAAAAATTGATGATTTTCTTACGTTCTTTCTTCTTTCATTTCCAAACCAGCGGTAATTTATTTGACAATAAATAAGAAAGTGTAATATTTCCATATTGAATAAAGATATTTGATTTTGACTTTCACACCTTTTACAAACCAGACAGTCTTCATGTCGTTGCGCGCAAGTGTTAACTTTTTGTGATAAACTATTAGAAATGGTATGAAGATGAAACTGGATAAAAAATAGAAATAAAAAACACCTTGTGGTGAATTTCGATACACGAAAGTAACTATCACTTCTTTAGATATGAGGTATATTTATTGAGCGTGAAAGTAATTGTGTCACGATAACATTTTGTTTGTAATGGAAGCAAGACACGCGTGTACTACTGACTAAATAACTTTGTAATACTTTATGTTGCTCAGACGAATACTACATGATAACTTATATACATCGAATACTATACGTCGGGTATAATTTTAAATTATTGTAAAGTAATTAAAGGCGATAAAATCCGTAAAAATGTGCTATTTATCGTCAATAACATTGTATTGTATATTTTGTAAGTATTTTTTTTATCACAGCGATAAAAACGGTATTCTAGTCAAATCGTTGATACATCACGTTTCGAAAAAAATCAGTAGATTGTGATTTTTCCTTTTTAAAAACGATGTAAGTATTTTGCTGTTTGTTTTTGGGTTTGCCTAAATTTTTTAAATAAATGAAACATCCCACACTATTTTATAATCACCTCCAAGACCTAGTGGTAATTACCGTCACCTGGGATTAAGGATTCTAATTTTGTGCGGAAGGAACATTGTTTCATAGGTGCTTTCCTCTAGGTTTAGTAAAAGTTTTGACAACAAAATTGCCTGATATCGATAATTTCAGCTAATGAAATAGTAGGGCTAGTTTTTATTTTACTATTTCACGTACGCTGCTGCAAGCTGCAAGCTGCAAGACAAGCTTTTGTGATTTTTAAGAAACTTAAAATAATACTGACTTTCTTTCTTTTCTGCGGCACTCAATCGGTAGCATTTGTTTTTTTGTTTTGGTTAATTATTATTCTTTTATTGATCGAAGCGCCAAGCTGATCAGAAAAATCAATTAATAATATAAGTGATAAGCCCAACCGTTAAGACGCGACTAACCCTTTCTCTGCCCTGAGGCATATATTATATACTTTTATTATATTTAAGCAATATAAAATAAAATTGTTCAAAATTAAAACTTAACCGTGTGTGACAAAATACATTTTAAGATTGTTTAAAAGTATACAGTGTCAATTTTTGTTCTAATATTAGTTTTTTATTAGCATTCGATTCGGTATTCATGCAAAATTTTAGATTTTTAAGTTCAATAAAACGCATCATGTCAAAATATTGTTTTCAAGTAGAGGCTGTTATCTAAGAACCCTAATTTAATCACATTACGACTGCATATATATAATTCGTATATACGGATATAAAGCTCTGAAGTTACCTAATTAAGATGTGATATTATGTCCATCCCAGCGTGGTGGGATGGTCCAAACCCCAATGGAAAGGGTGTATTAGGGAGGCCGTCCGGCAGTGGACTATCAAAGGCTGATGATGCATGATGCATTATGTTAAACTCATTACTATGAAATCAAAACAAACTTTCTGTAAATAATTAATTTATCAATGAATCAAATTTTCTTTATAAGCAAGAGTTCGTCAAATAATCGTCTATAAATCGTTGTTAGAAAAACATGTTTTTCGATAAAATCGAGAAAATCGATAAATTTATTTTAGAGGTCTAACATTCTTATTATGTCTAACATAAATGTATCGTTTTATAAAAATCACACTTAGTATTTAGATGCTGCAATCCATATCTTATAAATAATACTGCATAACAGTATTTATACCAGTAATATATTTGATAGTAAACATTTTTTTTCGTTATTATTCATCGCATCGTATTCTTCTTTGAGCTTTTCATACCCTGCAAGTGTTACAAAAGAAGTAATTTTTTTTGTAACACTTGAAACATTTTTTGTATCTTTGAAAAAATATTACAAAGTATTAAATTTCATATTTAAAGCCCAAACTTTTTCTGACGACCCAACATACGAAGCGACATTAGTTAGTTTTAAAGCCGCTGACTAGTCATGTAACGTATGTGATCATGATATCGACATAATCTTGTTTAGTGTAACTTACTTTTTAATATAAATATTATTAAATATATTTGACAAAAATAGATAACACAGGGAACGTTTTTAATAAATCACTTACTACACTTAAATAATTATAGATTTTGTACCACCGCGTAATAACTTTTAACCTCGCTCTTACTTTATATGTCTGCCTTTTTCCTTTAATTACGTATGTATTTGTATATCAGTACTACTTTTTAATAACGAATTATGTTTGATACCATGACCACAGACAAGTATTTTATACAATTATTTATGATTTACCTGTGTACCTACTATTATTATCAACTAGTCTGTAATTACATAGCAGATCAGGATTTTGCTTCGGACATTATAGTGCTTATCACTTATTATTAAGGTACGAATCATAAAAATACAACCAGTACGATATCAAGTTCAATGTATTATGTTTATAATTAGCTATCGTTAGAAATTTTTGAGGTTCATTAGGTTCTAAGTTGCCATCAGTTTCTTTACTATCGATTGCTTTATATTTTGCCATTAAGTTCGTTTATTTATAAACACAAATGCCATAGGGCTTGTGGCAACCTTTTTAATACCAAAGTAAAGGGGACTCCATGTTAATAAAAATTATAACATAATGTTGTACTCATAGACAACTAGCTATGGTAATGATATGTGAGTAAGTCATTGCTCTTTATGGACTTTTGTTTAAAAATAATACCATATTACAGATGTTGTTTTTATAAGCCTTTTATAACGATCACATGACTTGAAAGTCTTCAAGAAAGAAGAAAAAATTCCTTAACTTTAGAAAACACTTAACATTCAAATAGAATTCTCGGAATTTGTATAATATACAAAACAAAAGATAAATAAAACTATCATTTTAATAATAAATAATAATGTTAAGAAAGTATACAGAAAATAAGTTTATACCGCGTACGTTTATGGCTCTTTTAATTAATTATTTGCCAATTTATCGATCACTACATATAGCGGTTTCGTCTGTTTTGAATTTACGTCGACATGTAATAAGAACTTCTTAAGAATAGATAAACTGTAAATAACCTTACAAGGCTGAACGTTAACTATACTAAGCACTATCTATAGAGAAAGTCAACTATAATAGTCTTGATTATTGTCGTAATAACATGAATTATTACTTGCGTTTTTCTTAAAACTGTAATTTTTATATATTTTCTTATCTAGCTCTTTTATCAAAACGAATATATAATTTTAGGTTTTTGATGATAATAGTTTTCATTCTATTTTTTTGGTCGGAAAATTTTGTATCTTTTTAAATATATGTTTGTATTTAACTGAGCCCTAAATGCTGAAGGTTTAATTATTTTCGGTTGTTTAAGGGCTTTTATTGATTTTTGTGTAGTCCTAAAAAAACTCAATCAAACTCCACCGGTCTATATAATAACATAAATGAATATTTAAGGGCCATTTGTATATATGTATGTATGGCATTTGTGTTTGTTAAATCAACCTCAATACCGTTTGTTTTTTTTTCCTTGTTAGGGTAAGTTTCAAGTCAATGCCCTAATAAAAAAATTTTGTTTGTTGAGAATAATTTATTAATTAATTAGTTGTCCGTGGTAAAATAAAAATGCTGTTACCTTTTTGTGATAGAGGCTTAGGTTATTCAGTTAAATTAGTTCTTCCAGTTGAAACTGTATAATCCTAAAAATCTCAGCAACTCGAGATTAAAGAAAAAAGATAGACAGAAAAAAAATTTTAAAAATGTTGTTTTATTATTTTGGTCATTTTATATTAAAATGACATTCCAATTTTATTTATTTGTATGGACTAAAAGTCCCAAAGACGTTAAAATACTAAATTATTAAGTCTGGCATTTGTTGATATCCAGAACTTGCATTTTGTTTACTATTAATTAACCTTTTAACAAAGATGAGTAATACTATATCAGAAAGCTTTCTAACAAAGTTTTAGATTTTTTATAATTTAATTTAATTTTAAAAGGTTTTAAATGACGGTTTATTTGCAGTTTCTTATTAGAGTGGCTTAAAGTAATTCTTTTTTTTATGTTTACAAAACAAATAAAATATCAAAACGTAACAACAACATTAATAAAATAAAGAAAAAAAACAATTTAAAAATTGTTAATGTTTTTTTTTCTTATTATTCAGTATATTTTATACTGTTTTTTAACTTGGATATCCTAAAAAATTTTTGCAAAAACTAGTGAAATTAAATAGTTGATAAAATATTACAAAAGTTTTCGTGATTAATGTACAAATATATAAATAAATATATAAATATTTTAGACAGCCTGTAGTAGGTGGCAGCTTAGAAACCGGAGGTTGTTGGTTCAAACTTGCGGGACTCAACAAATTTTTATTGTTGTTTATAGTTGGTTAGGAACTGACGATCACCCAACGTTTAAAAGTAAGTGTACGGGATGGCAGAAAAATGTCCACCCACCAACCACATTGGACGGAAGGATACGGTCCAAAAGCACCAATGGATAGGGTGTATAAGGAGCTGTCCAGCAGTGGACTATCACCGGCTGATAATGATAATAATGATGATGATTTTAAGACGATTACACAGCACCATCTAGGTCAAACAAAGCAAAGCTTGTTTTATTGAACTAGATGACTGATAAATACATATACTTGCTTTTCTTTTGTAAAGAAATACATATAATATTAAGAACAATAACAATAACATAAATAATAAATCTTTGTTTTTCCAAAATTTAATGAATCAAGATTCTTATTTTAAAACGAGAGTTTTAAAGAAGATTAAAATAAATCAAATTACATGACCTAAAATGTATATTCGTCGTATTTCAGCAATTAAAATAAAATTTAAATATTATTTAAATTAAATCCCCTTTTCAAATACTTTATACAATGTATTTTAAACTCATATTAATATGGTATTAACGAGTTTTTGCCCAAAAGAATTATGAATTGGTTGACAAACCAATTCTAGAATTATTTGTTTTGTTGTTGACACGGCCAAATAAAAAAAAAGAAACTAATGACAGTTCACCTATAAACGCGTGTTTCGTTTAAAGTGTTATTTGTTCATAATTTTTACAGAATATTGCCACATAACGTTCAATTTTGGTTAAAATTGTTTTCGTGTCATTATATAAATAAAAAAATAATTGAATTGTAATTTTATGATATGGACTTGTACGAAAATTTAATTTAAACATTTCCGCGATACAGGAACCACCTTATTATGATGTTTACTTGATATCCTAGAAGCTTTGCAGCTAAAATAAAACCGGACTTAGGTACTTCGTTATAGCAAAATAAAACATATTTATGTTATTATTACTTTTTTATATTCTCTTTAGATTTACATAAATAATGTTTTAATAAAAGTTTTTATCGATTATAAAGCGTGTAATTTCATAACTACAGATCAACACGATAAATTGATCTGACATGCCAAAAAAATCGTAATAATATAAAATCCATTAAGATAAAAACAAAACAAACTATTAAAAAACGAAAAACATATCACTTAAAATTATAGTATAAGTAAAAATATTTAAAAACATTTTATGATCAAAGTATCGATTTAAAAGATAATCATAGGAAAGAACGAAGACGCTATTTCTTCAACAATGCACTTTCAGTTTTCAGTAATACATATAAATAACGATGATAAATGATGTCTTGTAGAGTCGAATGTGAAATGGGTCCAACGAATGTCAACCTATTATAGTTATTTCAGCAAAGTGTGATTTATGACACTTTTACGTGATAAAGAAATGTTGAAATTATTTTGAAATAGCCACGCGATATTTTTCTTCTTCTAGAAAGTTATGACGTATAAACTAAAATTGGGTATTAACAATAAATACGATTTATTATAAGAGTAATAGACTCAAAGTTATAAAGTAAGTAAGAGTGATATATGTAAACAAATTTAAATTATTATAAATCAGTAAAACACTACAAACTTGTAAATATCTAATTTCAATTAGGGTAACAGATTATGAATATTGAATAATTTTCTTATTTATAATGTTATTCTTAGTAGAAAATAGGCAAAAGTATTTAATAAATAACTTTTAACAGATTTTACTACGTTTATTAATATTAGGTTATATTCTTAACTCCAACGTCGTTTAAAGTTACGATTATAATTTAGAGAATCATAAAATCACTTGGTAAAAATTTTAAAGTGAAGCCCCAGTTTTATTTAAACATAAAAATGGGAGGAAAAATAATAAAAATTTAGAAATTAAATAATTTATTTACGTACGAAAATAATATGTTCACATTTTAAAAACAGTTTTGTTGCATCAATAAACAAAGATAATGTTGTGGTACAATATAAACCAATATATCCTCACTCTGTTTAAGTCATGTATAAATAAAATATTTCAAGTGTAGAAATAAATTAAATTTGAGCCAAATATTTGATTTGCTTCAACGCAGAATATATTCTCTTTAAAAATTATATGTATTATTAGATATATAACATATATAACAGCTAGATATTTAACAGCTTAGATGCTGTATCGCATTTAACGACCTCCAACTTTCAGTTTCGCAAATAATTTATAATATTTACGTAATCCACAACACACTTGTTCTTAATGGCTAAGCCTTATTTAAATTCTGTTTTCATTTTACTGGGTTATTACAAATTTGTTTTTAACAATAATAGGAATAAAGGGATATTATGAGCATTACATTTTAATATCAATATTCTATTTAATAAAGTTCAGTTAAGATAACTAGAAGATCGGATATTTTTTCAAATTAAAATGCTAATTATGTGTACTCGTTTTGAATGTAACACGATTGGTTTTGTTAAACATTAAATAATATCTACGTTTCACTTCCCAGTTTGTCGGTTACGTGATGTTCAGATAAAACCAAAATTTTCTTCGATGGCATGGAGTATTCGCGAAATAAAGAATTATTCTGAGTTGTCATCGTACGTTTGATTTTTAACGTTAGAAATTTACACGATTTTATTCAGAGGTATAAATTTGCTTATTATTTTACCGAATTATGATAGTAATACCATTTTAATTCCCAACACGTTGCCGGCGACTTCCATCCGCGCTGTAATATGTTAATTTAAAAAATCAAAAATCTTATAGTGTTAGGATTACAAACAGACAGGCGACAATAAAAAAAGTTTTGTCATTTATTCGGTTTTGTATCGCAATGTATTTATTTAAAGAAAGATATTTGTATGTTATTGGAAGATGGTCCAATTTATTTATTTGTATAAGATGTCTATACATTTCTACGAACTTTATGCCTTATAAAATATCATTAGAGATTTAATTTATATAATAAACGGAAATTTTAATGCGTCTTTAACGAAGGACTTGCACAAAGGGTCGGTAGCTTATTGTTAAAGTAACATATACGAACGTAAATTGATACACGATCGTTGTGTATTGCCCATTTAGTGGCGGAATTACGGAAGGCGTTTGTCACTTATTTTGATTATGTTATATTATTTTTTCTTATTTACGACCTCTTTCTATTTATGTTACATTTATTACATTAATATCATTAATTTGAATTATTTCATTGGCTTATGTTATTATTCATGATGTATATAGTAGGTATCAATTTAATGTATATGAAATATTTTAAAATTGTTTAATTTTTTATTAGTTCTTTTGTCACTTGTCACTTTATTTATCGAATGTTTTGTCAATAGTCTTAGTTGTTTGAAACCAGCTCTGACATTATCTAAGATCCTACACCTGGGCAGTAGATTTCCCGATTTATTACCGTAATTTATTCAATTCATAGCAAGAGTTTTGTATTTTCATTGTCTGAAGTGCATTTGATAAGGTAGTAGGGTGGTAAGTCTTTTTTTTATCTACGGATCGTTGACCAAAATGCAAAACTTTTTATTTTTTGTGTTGCGTTTTTATGTTACTATAACGAAATCTTTGAACACGATTTTCACCTGATACTTCTATTTCTGGGTCTAAGACCTAAAAAACAGCTTTATAAAGCAAAACCGAACTAAGAACTAGAAAATTATTTTTAATAACAAAAGTGTATTATTAGTAGCAAAAGTTGAAATAATCAATCACAATGAATTACTTCAAAATAAAATTATAATAAAGTTTAAGTTAAAAGCAAAACGTTTAATTTAGAGTGAAAAGTGAGCACTTCACAATATTCTATAACATTAACATTATCTTCTAGTCTGAACAACTTGATTTTTTAATTTTGAGCAAAAAGCTTATGAGTTCCATAAGCTCCTTTAAGGCAAAGTTTCGGCAATGGAGGTATGCAACGTTAATAAAGTTCATTTCATATACTGTTCAGTGTAAGTTTTGTCCTTTAGTGGATACAAATATATGACAAAATGTGCTCATTAAATGTTGTAGACAAAATATTCGAAATGCATTTTAGTAAGTATTGTGTATTTTAATAAGTTAACATTTAATATACTCATTATTATAACCTGTAATTAATGGAAACAAAATTTAGCTCAAAAGTTACAAAATATAAAACATTTGAATAAAAATTGTTTTATTCTAAGGCAAAATAAATTATTTTCGGTAATTTTTATATTAACAAATAACTTTTTACATTATATATTTATTGAATATGTACAAAAGTACAATATTAATATTTAAATCTTAACCAAGTAATAAAGCAAAACTTCCAAATACTTGAGTATACATACATACATACACATCATAATGTTTTAATCTTTGATAATAAAGGCGATACGAAGGAAAATAAATTTGTGGAGTTTGTTACCTAGCGACCATTAATTGAATAAATTTATGTAGCGTATTTATGTAGTTTATTGATGGTTACCAAGTAAATTCAATACTTTTTAAATTAAAAATTATTCACCATAAATAAAATAGGATAACAGCTCATATTTTTAAAATAAAAATTGGATATTGATATCTATGATTTTTTTATTAAACCTTTAAAAATTTCATAAACGATTATTGACACATACTGTTTGTTTATGAGCCAATCCCAGAAATAACATAAATAGATTGTAATCATTCAGAGGTTATTTTTGTCAGAAGCTTTGTAAAATCTTGGTTTATATATATAGAGATATTGTTTTATTTTCAAACAAATGTTCTTAAAATACATTTTTTAAAAGCTCTCGCCGAACTTTTATGAGAAAACGACAAGGATGATGTTCAGGCGGCAGGTTCATTTTATTTATGCCCAATCAACAATTTGCGATGGGTCGATAAGTTATGGAGTAAGACCGCGTTCGGGAAGACCGGGGAAGGTCAAAGTTGACCAGGTGTGATGCCGATCACTACTGAATGCTACTGAAATATATTAGAACCCATGACCACCAACTCGTAAAGCAATAAAACATACTTTTATTTCTATATTTAATAATAACACAAAACTGTAAGTTACTATTACTGTCCCTAATTTATTTACATTTTTATTGAATGCTTTCGTAACCTAATGTCATGCGATTTATACATTAGGAGTTGTGGGTCAAAGTTGATTAAGCATAAAAATAAGATTATTTTCACAGTTTTCCTTTCCAAACAAACAATATACATATTTCAGTCCGGCTTTACAGAACTGCTCATTCATATCGACGTTTTAGCAAAATTGAAGATGTCGTAAAAGTGTGAATTTGGGTACCAAAACTGCATCTTGCTTTTATTCAAATAATATAGAATAAAGTATTCTATATGTTCATAAGAAATTTAAAAACCTACGTTTTCAGCAGATCGTACATTAACTTGTAAACTAAGGATGAGACTAGAATGAGGAATTTAATGCAAATAAGACTATACAATAATTCTTTTTATAAAATCCTATACCATTTAGGCATAAACAATGTCGTTGAGCATTAGGAATAAATCACTATTTTTTAAATTAAATATATATTGGCTTATTTTATGAAAGTCTTCACTAACTGGACTTGTCATTACGTCACTTCTTATAATTATCACATAATCATCATCATCATCAGCCTTTAATAGTCCACTGCTGGACATAGGCCTCCCCTAATACACCTCTATCCATTAGGGAGTTTGGATCATATCCCACAACGCTGGTCCAATGCGGGTTGGTGGGTGGACCGCCTTTTTACATGCCTTTTCGACGCATGGATCATCTTACTTCTCAGACAATTGGGTGATCGGCCCAAATTGTCCTAACCAACTAGGAAACAACAATGAAAATTTGTTGAGTGCTGCGGCGCAGGATTCGAACCCACGACCTCCGGTTTCTAAGCAAACGCCTATACCCACTAGGCTACGGAGGCAGTAATATATTATCCCATAATAATTGGTATAATTTAGTGGCTTAATGACCTTTTTCTCTTTTTTTAATGGTTTATTGTTGTAGTTAACGAAGATATGTAAAGGTGGATCCCTTTTCATGAATTACAATTTGTATGACTATTTCGGGATCAAAATGACCGAAAGTTTTGTTTTGAAATTTTGTTACGCACGATCAATATATTTCTGCTTAACTTGGTGTATTAAGCGCTTTTTTTAACCTTAAAACAATCATGATTAATGGATATTTCTTGTTACATATTAATTATGCACATAATTGATTTTGTTTTTTATTTCCGTAATTTTTAACAGTTTTTAATAACATGTTGAAATATTTTCCATACCATCCAACATCCAAAGTAAGTACTGACATTGATGTAGATTTTATGTCTGTAATAAGGTGTGTGAATATCGTTTAGATCGAATCAATTCAAAATGAAAGTTCGAATCAATTCAAATAATATTCATTTTAATTAAAATTAAAAATGAATATTACAGTCCATATTCGGTACTTAATTAATAATTTGTGTTAGAATCATTCGCACAGCCCTATTAATTAAATCAACTCAATTGGGGCGGTTTTCCTTTTTTATCCAACATCAATTTTCATTTCATACGTTACAAGTAAGAAACAAGACTTTCACTCAAAATAATGTATAGAAAATTAAATTAAAAATGAAATTGAAAAATAAGGTTGTTTCGCAACAATTGTCTCAGGAAAAATTGACTGACTTTGGAACAAAAGGAAAATTATTAAAAATCAGTTCATTAGAATATTTGCCGAATCTAAACAAACTTTCTCAGTTTTAATATACGAAAATCACCCTGTTTGTGTTATCTCGTTGCCCGCCCTAGTGCTCCAAATGATGTTCATTCTTATTTTAAATAATGGTATTAGTTGTCATTCGGTCCAATTTTTCGTTAATTTTGTTATAAATACATTAATAGATATCAAAGAAATAAAGAAATTGCTAAAAATCAAACCTCATGCAATTAAATTTAAAAACTGTCAAACGAAAGGAAGACTTAAATTATAGTATACATAACGTAGTTACTTCAAATGGTGTATAATAACATCTGCAAGTGCTGTACCCAAGAATAACCTGATTAGCCATTTTAACGTAAAAACATTGTTAAAATTGCAGTTGGGGCATATTTACACCTCATTCTGGGTAGACAGTGTGAGTTTATGTTTGCTATATATCTGCTAGGTTTCTCGAAAATAGAAGCATACCTTAACTGAGACCCCATAAGTCTGTAGTTTTTTTATTTCATTGTTCTAAATGTACTTATAATATCTCCGATACTTATATCTTTGAATTTTTCGAAACAAGTGTAACATTCATGTCAGCTTCTAAATAATGGTCATCAGTATTTAGAGTTATTTAAGAGTTGCTCTTATAATTTTATAGTTTCACTGTTGATAAAATTTCAAGTAATTTTATTTTGTCCAGAATTTTAAATTTTTTTGATACATGGAGATTTCACCGAAGCAAAACTTTTTAAATATTTTGAATAGGCGCGACATGTCCAAAAAGGATTTGCTATGATTATATATTTTTTCAAAAAAGTTGTAAAGTTGTTGTTGTAAAGCTCCATAAATCTTCCTGATTTTGTGGATTTCCAGCTGTTGCTATTCAGTATAAGCTACAGAATCCTCTGATTTAACTGTTCAAAAAGTAAATATTGATTTAAGTTCTTTCCTTAGAAATGAATAATATTTACAGCATGTGGTTATCGTCATACTGTTAATCGTAATTTTTTTTGTAATATATTACTTTTAAACTTCTCACCACGTTTTTTAATGGGGACGAAATGTTTTTTAAATTTTTTGTCAGATGTTTTTGTTATTAAAAGAAGCAAGCTGGGTGCATAGTTGTCAGAACTTTTTGGCTTGAAGAATTGACTTTTTTATCAATTTGATTATACTATTATACACTTGGCAGAAGTCTCAGTTATTCTAGTAGGTTTAATTAAAAAATAATAAAGTTCATGAACTTAACAATGAACTGAATCAAATTGTGGTTGTCGAAAATTATAAAGTCAAGAAATATTTTAAAGTCACCCAAATTATAATATACTGCTTAGATTCAGATAGCTTTAAATATGTATTCAACACAACTTCAAAGGTTTATATGATGCAAGGAGGTCTATATACGCAACAACAACGAAAAGATCCAGCTTTCAAGGCTATTTCCAATAGTCCGTTCAATAGAATTTTAATGTATTAATAATAAATATTAAGAGCCACCGCAATAGCTATCTACTGAATATTTACTGAAACAGGCTAGTAAACGTGGTAACACCCAAAATTAAAACAATTTACATCCTTCAGCAAAGTCTCAGTTATATAAAATATCAATTTTACAACTGGTTTAAGAATAGCTCAACTTCAAGCTCTTTACTGGCAATTCCCTGAATATTTTGATAAACCAGATTTATACAATTTAGTTGTTATTATTAAAAGTACTGTATTCATGACTTTCAACGCATTAATGCCGTCATTCACGACCTCCTCCTAGCTATTCTATCGTTCCTAAAGATTTCGAAAAGGGCCTACTTGGTTCTCTTCTATCTTCAAGGACGTCAACAATCAATTAATTATAGTGAATAATTTTCTAGTTGCCTTGATCTTTGAATGGACCTACAAGTATTCTTTCTCCTTTATTTTCTGTTTTTTTAAACTTTATAACTCAAGAAATGTTCGTACCATTATGCCGAGATCTACAAATATGTTATTAGGAAACCAAAGATAAGAACCAAAGATAATCTTGAAATAATTGACAAAATTGACAAAGATTTAAACACAATAAAGGTGGTTATTTAAGTTCGGTCTAACAGTAATCCAACAAAATGTCAAGGTAATCATTGGTAGTAGTAGAATTTTGACTCATGTAGATCCCAAAGAACTTCAAAATCATTAAACAACTGCACAATTCTATTTACTGACAAATGTTAAAAATCCTCTTATTTCTTAACTCAAATTCAGTTGGAAAAATCAAATTACGAGTATCTCATGGAAAACGGCTAATGTGCTACGGTCCCTCTACCTGGTACAACCGTATTCTCAGTGCCACTCACCGTACAATTTATGGACAAATAACTATTCTATAAATTGATATATTTATTATGAATGAATTAAAATGATTTTGATAACAAGTGCACCTACCTTAGTTAATCCTAACCACCCAGCTTGGTAGATAGTGCCTGAGGCATTGCTCGCCTGTATACTTGTGTTTGTACAAAAAGTTAAATAAATAAATAAATATATAAATCACATAGAAGCTGTTCAAGATAAAAAATATGAATAAAGAAAAAGGGAAAATTGAAAATCGGTATAGGTATTCAATCAATAAAAATCAAAGGATCCACCACCAGCATTTCATATAAAAACAGACATTCTAAAGGCCAATTTAAATATACAACCACAGCATTGAAATCTCGTTTTAGAGCCGTTGTCACGTATTCCGATGAAATTGTGTCCAATATCAGAGACATGGCCTCATTCTGAGCTAGTTAGCTATTCCATTCTATTGGAACTAAATGTCATACCAGCTTTGTTCTTAAATATAATTTATGAACTTCTTTAGCTTAGGTTTTAAAACAAATAGTTAACATGTTATTTAAATCACGCTTTCGAATAAAACTACCATTTTTTTATTTTATTACTAAAAATAGTAGCGTTTTAGAGCTATAATCCATTTTTTTACATTTTGTAATAACCCGTAGGCCTTATCATTATTTTACTTTATTTATCTTTTATGAATTCATACATGATTAAGCAACACATTTTGTGGAATTTTACTTTATTGAGTCTTTGAAAAATAAAATGAGTTTAGCATGTTTGTAAATTATAAAAAAGTAAAGATATTATAAATATTTAAAATATCAATCTAGATGCATTTCTATATATTTTTTATTAATAATCAATAATTCAAACCCCAGTTTGAAACAGGGCGCTTTTTGTCACCCATTCCCTTTTTTGTATATTAAGAATGAAAGTCTATTTGAACCAAATCAAAGATTTTTAATTGATTGAACAATTTATAATGTTTAGAAACTAAATATAAAACGCAATTATAAAGTTTATAACAATTTGCTATCTAATTTATATTAAATGAACATTATTCAGCGTGTTATACAAAATTAACCGCCACTTGCAAAGTCAAATTTATTTATTTGTATATATCTCCCAAAACAAAATGTCCCGCATTGTATCGCAGCGAAATATAGCGTGATTTTTATGCAATATTCGTACACACCACAATATTTGAGTCGGGAATTTCATTGGTCTAGAAATAGGTAAATATTTAAATTTTATGTCTACAGCTATCGTTAAAGTAAATGTCTGCTAGTACGTCATAAAAGGGATTTTAACTGCGTCGAATTGGTTCAAAGGTGATCGTACCATCTCACTTATCAAAATTCTATGAAGTACAAGCCTTAGAAACGCCAGCAACTGAGTATAGGCCATGTAGATGAAATAGTGTTATTGACACCTGGAGATAAGCTCCCAGTTGGTCATAGTGGTGAACATCAGTACTAGGGCTACTACAGGTTTGGTCTAGCCGCGGCAAAGTTAAGAGAAACCTGTTTGGCCTACGGAGTAAGACCGGTCGTGGAGGCAGTTTCAAGGCTGAAAAAGCTCTCTTTGAAAGCGTCCTGAGAGGTGCTTGGGAGAGTGCAAGGTATAAGGCGTGAAGTCGTGGTGGAGCCGCAAGGTAAGATGAGTTTGTGACTCAACAGGGCCACAACGCATATGTGGTGTGGACTTGTCGTGGGCGGAAAACTTATCCGCAAAGGTCTAATAAGTATCTTTTTTTTTCACGTTCGAAACAAACCTAGTAGCGAAAACTGAAATCGAGGCCACTAATATGGGCTGAAATTTTTTTTCGGGCTAACAAAGATTTTCTGGCACTCGTTAATATAAACTAACATACCTTAAACTGTAGTGACTGTTTTTACCTGAAACAGTAGAAATAAATATGAACGGATTGTCTCTACTATTTTTAATACACGAATGTAATTACTTTTAAATATAAAAATATATAGCGAACTGAAATTGTGTACTTTAAAAAAATGTTGTAAGAATTATTTCTTTTATTTAAAACTAAATAAAAGTGACGTTGTATCCTATATGAAGGAAATATTTTGATGAAATATTCAATGGCGATTGTAGGTACTGTAAATAGTTGTTTCTTACGCTGGCGACGAATGTAATCTACTTTTGTTCTTTATTTTTTAAGAACCATGCAACTAAAACGTTAAAATTATGTTTTTGGTGGTAGTGCTCCGTATCCATTCAAATTATAACATTTTAGTAGAAAACTAATAACTAAAAAAAAATACAATAATAATTTTTAAAACTAAATCGGTTACTACTACTAAATAGTATTGCACGATATCAACAGAAGGAAAATTTTCAGTAATCGTCTTTAGTCTGTCTACTTTTAATACCAATCCAATCGATTAGAGACCAGTGTTATTTTTTCATTGTATTCAGGTGTAACGGTAACATCATCGAAATTAGTGTTTTTTTACAAATGACATTTATCTATAAAGCATCCTCCTCTCATCCTTATGACTTATATTCTCTTTCCGTTTATCTTAAGCCTTAATTGTTTAATACAATGTAAAATAAGTAAATCCTAGCCGCAGCAACGCGAGGCAGGGTCTGCTGCTATTTATATATTTTTACATCGATTTCTATAACTTAGAAATAAAAAATATGTATTAGTAAATTTTTACTATTATCAAACTAAAGGAAACAATATCTGGGTTGACTGCTTTAATGACAAATCCTTTATGGTTTATTAAACAATGCGTGCTAATAGTAAAAAGTATATATTATATAATCCTGTTCAATTAAACCATTCATAAATTTTAAGAAGATTTTTGTAAAAGATTCCTATATAAATATGTTTTTAATGATAACATGATTCAAATTCAAATTCAAATATCTTTATTCAATATAGAAGTGAAACACCTGCATTATTGATTGTCAAGGACGCTACCACTGGGTTCGGAATAGGACGCCTCCGACCTGAGAAGAACCGGCGAAAGAAACTCAGCGGGCCTATTTTGTCATCTTTTAAAATAATCAAATATATATATATAAATTTTCTTATGAGCTACATACAGTACTATCATACGTATATTATACTTGAAAAAGCCTGGAGCGAGTATTCCATTACAGGTGTATATATTTATAAAGTCATTTATGTCATAATAACCTTTTAAACATAAACGTTCCTTTACTACTTTTTTAAATTTATTAACAGTTAAATTCTGAACGTTTACAGGGATTTTGTTGTAAAAGCGTATACATTGTCCCACAAATGAATGATTTAGGTATGGAATGCACTTTTCAGGTTTTTAATAAAAAGTGAAAATTGAATACTTAAAGTCATTAATATTATTAATTACATAGTAAAAAGTAACGAAAAAATGGTCCCGCTAAATTAATTTTTTTCTAGTTCTTCTTAGTTCAGATGTCCTATTCCGAAAAAAAAACAGCATTGTTAAAAATAAATAAGCAAGTGTAACATTTCTATATTAAACAAAGCTATTTAAACTCAAGTAATTAAATTCTTTAAACTGTTATTTATCGCGTATAGGAAGGAAAACTCCAATTTTATTTCAGAGGTGAGATTAGTCGCGACTATTTTAATTTAAAATTAAAACATGATTTAAAACATGGACACAAGAAGCTACTAAACAGACGCTGTCCTAAATTATTACGCCTACTTGTCGGGGTCTGCCTTACTCCCACTGTATGGCAGATCCGCCGACAAGTGGGCGGTAGGGTCGTCACATCCCTACGCCATATCATCATCATAATCATAATTATCAACCTGTGTCAGTGCACTGCTAGACATATCCTATCTTAGGCTATTCTCATCCAGCCCACTCTGGCCACTTTGCGAGTGTCATCACTCCCTTGCTGCAGGACATTCCAAACTACGTTTGCCGAGCCTCGGTCTCCCCTCTGGACTAATTTTCCGACTTCAGCGGTTGTCAGTTCTAAGGCTTAAATGACCCACCCACTATCACTTCAGCTTACTAATTCGCTGCGATATGTCGGTAACTAAGCTCTCTGACGGATCACATAATTTCTATTGCGGACTTTCAGAGATACTCAATAGCCCTCTCCATAGCTCGCTAAGCGACTTTAATTTTGTGAACCAGTCGAACCGTAAGTGTCCAAGTCTCGGCATCGTAGGCCAGGGAAAGAACGCATTGATCGAAAGTCTTCGATCTGAGGCGATGGGTGACGAGAAACTCGACAAAGCTTATGAAAAGCTGCCCTGCCCAGTCGAATCCTTCATTGGCCTCTCCCTCAGTTGTTTCTAGCTAGTTCGAAAACATACCTCGAAACCACTTTGAGGAGGTGCCATCGAGATCGGTCCAGGATCAACAAGATCGTTGAACATGACCTTGGTTTTACCCAAGTGCATCCGGACATCGAAACGTGCAGAAGACTTACCTGCACTATTTTCTGCTGGGCATTTGCGGTCTCAGCCATGATGACAATATCGCCACTCGCAGATGTGAGATGTACTCACCTATTCACATTTATGCCAAAATAAAACCAAAACAATTTCATTCAGGCATTTTTAAAATTATCATGGGGTCGGTTAACACTCAATTAAAGTTTTGCGCAAAGCGACATCTGCCCTCCTCAAAGTATACTGGGTTTCTTGGATGGATAGTTCAAGAATATTTAAAGGCATAGACATGCTTTGCTTTTTATGCTTCTTTAGAAAGTTGTGACAACTGGGGCAAATTCTTTGCTGCCGATCAGCCGCAAGGACGCCTAATTTTTAAATAACTGATTGTGAGTGATAAAAAGAGCAAGCGCAGAGCATGTAGTTGAATGTTACTTTAATAATTGGCTGTGAAAATATTTATCTTCAGAGCTTGCTTTATTGAGAGATGGTATGAGTGGATACGATTATTACCATAATGCTGCAAAGTGTGAAAGTATTACCGTTGCTTTATTTTAAGAGGCGTATTAAATTTACCTTCGTTACTACAGGAACATAAAGCTGTTTTAAAGCTATTTGACAACAACTAAAATATTTTAAACTACATATCAATACTAGTACATTTAAATGCTATAAAAAAGTAAGGCTATTTGGGAGAATTTCAAAAATTTCACATGTTGGAAAAGCTTGAATAAAAGTTTTAAAATTGATATCATAAAAATTGTGATGTTTGTAGTTAATTAGTTGTACTATTGTATAAGAACAACAGCAACATGCACATCGGAGTAAAAACATAATTTGATGCAATAGCATTCGTTTACAATACTGATAAACTACGTAGTTAATCAGTTCTTAATTAAAAAAAAAATAATATCTTATTAAAAAAAAGTTGGGAAAAATCAACTACTTTTAAAATTGAAGTCCAATATAAATAAATTTTGTTTTTTTTCGCTAATATGAAAACTAAATCTAGTATCTACTCAGCTGTCATTATTTTTTTTAATTAAGTAAACAAATTTTAATAAAATTACGAGTACTCTCAACACAATCTAACGTTTGATGTTTTCAGTCTTTAAATGTACATATATACTTCATAGTAATTATATAATTAATCAAATGGGTTTGAAATATTTTAAATATTAATCAAACATCGCGTTTATTTTAAAATATACCATTTTAGAAAACGCGATGTTTCTATTAAAAAAATATATATATTATAATGCCAATCGTTATGAGAGTGGTTTCTTTTTAATATTTTAACTACTTATGCGTTTTTCAACACCAAGCAATGTACATTATTATGTAATAATTTACCTATGTAATAATTTACCTACATGTAAATAACTTAAAAATAAATCATCATTATCACCAGCTGCCTGCGTCAGTTCGCTATTGGACATATGCCTACCCTAATGTTCACCACTACTTCCGATTTTCGGCTATGCTCCTCCAGCCGACTATTCTCTACCGACCACTTTGAATAATATGTAATATTTACGTAAATTTTTAATACGTGTTTCAATTGATTTTATACAATTAAACTGATTTGTTGCCTCAGTATAGAAATAAATAAATAAACAATATTATAACATAGCGTTACATAATATTTTAAGCAAAATAAACAAAACACGGCATATTTGTTATAAATACCTTTTTTTGTTCATTAACTTCCTGTATTAATAAAATCTTTTAAAACGCTCATTTTGAATAGCCTAGACTAATGAGTCCTACTAGCTGTACACTTAATTTTACTGTTCCTTAATGGTATAAACCTTTCAAATATAGGGATATTTTCTTTGCAATTGTACAAGAGATAGAGCGAATCTCATAGGCAGTTCAGTTGTAAAACAAAAAACTACACTTCTGTTCCTACGTATGTAATGCGTGCCATATCTAACATGTGCTACAACAATAATGTAATAAACATAAATTTTTGCTATAAATAATAATAAACAAACGGTTATTTTTTCCTACAGATTATATATATTTTACAATGGTAAGTATATTTAGGAAAAGGAATATTTAATATTATATATTAATTATAACAACATTAATCAACAGCTTTACATAAAAGTGTTTCAAAACTTATTATTTAACAAATTTAGCGAAAGCGCATTGAAATCGCAAGACTTAATATTCTCATTCAAGAGAAGATTTAATATTCTCATGATTAATTTTGGCTTTCTTTCTAATTACTATCTTTGATAATGCATTTCTTGCTGGTAAACTACATCACTTTAATATTGTAAAAGATGTAATAAATATAGTTTTCATAAATAATAAATTAGAGTTTAAAATATTTCATCCAAAAAAGTTAGAATTAGAAACTATTCAGGTAAAATAAAATATGATATTTCATTTCAAAATTTATATATTTATTTTAAAAACAATTAATTAAAATATAATGTTGTATTGTTTTCATTAAAACATCAAATAAATAACCTAACATTTTTAAAAGGAACGATGTATAATTCCTCCTAATCCATAAATAATTCATGGCATTAACAAAATTACATACACATTTGTCGGCAATCGCTGTGACCTATTTATTCGTGGTAGCCCACAGTTCACGTTTGACCAAACATATTCCTTCGTTATTTGTACCTCTTTTCCTTTAACTTTAATATTTTTGTAACAATTTTGGTAAAAAAAAGCTGTGTTTATCTTTTCTCATAACTAGATACCAATATAAAAAAAACTCAAATCAACAAAAGTTATTATATACAACAATCTCCATTCACTAAATGTAAATTTTCTGTATACTAAAATATCCAAACTTTAAAGCTTTATAAATAACATTATTTTCTCAGCACTTCAACATTCCCACCATAAAGTATATGACAACATAAAGTAAATTAAAAGACAGTGGCATACTTTAAAGACTGTTAAAGATAGTATTGACAACAGTAAATTCATTTTAACTTGACGATAATGATCAGTAATTATCTTTCTATTCAGGTGATTTGATAATCGGACGATAGAGCCCTAATCAACTAGAAAACAACGATAAACAAAAATTGTTTCATTGCACGACACGGCCTCTACGCAAATAACGGACTTACACAATATTGCTACGGAAGAAGTTGCAATTACCAATTTTCTGTTTGTCATAGGTGAGATAAAAAAAATAAAGACAAAGTAAAAAATAATGTAATTTGTAACGTAGCAGTTAAGATGCTGGATTTCAAATTATTTCCAAAATTGATGATTTTAATGCCACGTTTAACAACAACCGATGATAAAAGGGACTGAAAAACTATTTAATTATAATACAAATAATAGCAACCAGTCAACTTGGCCACTTTAAGAGCCCCTTTTCCCCTGGGATCTGTGGAGTTAGTTTTCCGCCGTCTGAATGGTACGCTTTTTCACATTTTATATTTTTTCAGTGTACCGGTGGGAGACACCCAAAGACCTCAAAAATTAAGCATTGCATTAGTGTTTAGAAATCTGCACTGCCACTGAACTGCAGTTGGTTCCCAAAACCTTTGATTGGATCTTAAAGGTCCAGCCAGGGGTTAGGGGCTCGATAAGGAGTCGAGGTAATTAAAATAGCGTCTGAACTTGTTTAGCCGTCCCTTTTGTGATGCAAATTAACGTAAAAAATACACGTTGGACCACTTACGATATTTTGTATCCAGTCTTTAGTATAAATTTTGACAAAATTTAGATTTACAGTACAATAATTCAATTTCATTGCAGCAGAAAGAATGAAAGATAATGTTTTAGGTTTTTAGTTTTTACGTTTATCTCATGCTAACCTAATTTTAATTAGTAAATAAAGGGGATAACATTTTACTGAATGTGTTTACCAAAATAGGTAACAAAAAACATCGTTCGAAACTGTTATAAATAACCTCGAGTGTTTTTTGTTTAACTAATTTTAAATCCAATTATGGAACTCCAAATTACGGAAGCAATTTCTTTGCAGTATTCAATTGTTTTGAAAAAATAAAAAAGAAGTATTATATAAAATTTAAAGATTTTAAAATTTTGATTTTCAAAAGAAAATTTAAAAATCCCAAATTGACCAAACCTTGACTGTTATCGTTAAGAAGAGGAAAGTAGTCGTTAACCTTGCCATGTAGTAAAAAATGTTTTAAGAGAATTTTATGCGGATGGTACAATGGGTTATTATCGGGAAAGGGAAATTCATTTTGGGAAGAAAATTTAAGTTTCAAATTTTGGTTGAAGGGCAATTTATTTTTTCAATGGTTAAAATATTGGTTAAATATATAATAAGTCTAGATTAAGAGTTAGTTTTTTTTAATTTTGTTCTTTTATTTAATATTTTAAGACTTTTTTAAACGAAAAAGATTTCATTTGATTTTAGAGTAAGATTGTTTAATATATTTACGACCTTTTTAAATTGGACAATGAAATTATTTAATTTAAACATGAAAACATTATAGTAAAAAGTCCTTTTATACAACAATAGATTATCATTATCATCATCAACCTGTGATAGTCCAGGAGACCCCTCTTACACCCCTATTCGTTAGGGGTTTTGGGACGAACCACCACGCCGATCCAAACGGGTTGGTGGGTGGACGACTTTTTAAGCCCATCCGAGCATGATTATTTTACTTACTTATTTTCTGGACAATTTGATCCCCAAATTGCCCTAGGGAAATAGGAACAACAATGAAAATTTGAAATTGTGGTTTGAAATTTTTTGTCCCATGTTGGGGACCGTCTGGGTTTTAATGAAAGTCCTTATTCATGAATTTTATTCTCGAGGCATAGGTTAATGAAAATAAAAGCAAATGTAATTTCTATTTCTGAGGAGGCCGGTCGGTGGTAACAATTTGAGATGATTATGATGTATTAAAGAATTATTTTACATGAAGACGAAAAAGGAAAAGAAATTATTTTAATTCGCCAAATGTTTTTTACTTTTGCCATTTAACTGAAAACTAATTGCAAAATTCCCATCCCAATTGTTTTACCTCCTGGCAAAAAGCCCCCAATTAATTTTTCTTTTGACCCACTTTGCCAAGGGACGTCCTAAAACAAGTACAGAAATCAATTCCCAAAACAGGAAAATAGTCAGGCTTGACGCCTGTAGAGGGTGGGGCATAGCCCAGAAACGGGGTTAGGGTTGAACTGGGGGGACCAACAAAATTTTATTGTTGCTTTGTTAGGGAAATTAGGCCGAGGACACAACTTTGAAAGTAAGATGATCCGCGTATGGGTTAAAAAGTCGGTCCACCCAGCAACTCATTGGATCAAAACTCCAATGGGGAACGACATGGACTACCAATAATGATGATGACGGTCTTTTTTTTATATAAAAAAAAAGCTAAAAATGTTAATGTTTAGGAATTTAAAGGACAAAGTCAAAAAAAAACCCAAATGGGATATTTTGATTTTAAAATTTATGAAAATAAAACCATTAAAAACATTCAAGAAAGCATTAAAGGAAATTAATTCTTTTAGGATATATATAAGGTTTATTAGGAAGGAAAATCAGGAAACCGATATCCATTAAAACATCAAATCTTCTAAAGGCAAACCGGTTTCATCCGATCAAATTTTTTACTTTACGAAAATGGATCGCCTGAAAGTAATAAACCAAAAGAATATTTTAATTTTAATTAGGGAAAATCTCCAAGGGTATTTTTTAAATTACTATGGTAAACGATCATTACCGTTTAGAAAAACCACCATGTTATCCGATAGTGCCTTTAAATCGTTTTGTTGTTAAACGGTTTTTTGTTTATTGCCGAAACGTTGGGGTGACTTATGTGTTTTTCTTTTTAAGACAAAATGCGGGTTGGGGTAATAAACTAATGTTACATTTATGAGGATTATTTTATATTTAATTTATTAAAAACAAACAAAAAAACGGTAAAAATTTTTCATCTGGTTTACTTTTAAAGTCTTTAGCAAATTGTTTAATAAATTTATATTTAAAAACATAAAATATTGATTTCATTTGTATTAAACATTAAAGTGGCAAAAAATAACCCAAAGGAATTAAATGTGAATAATAATAATAGTATCAAAAGAACAATGTTACATAGTACTAGTTGGCAATACATAATAAAAATACTGTCCGTACGTGGTCCGTATCACTTTAAAAGGGTTATGTTATCAATTTCAGTTGTGTTCAGGAGCCATTAGCATTTAAATATTTTGTTATATTATTTCCGTCAACGGATTTAATAAACAACACGTGTTTACTGTAAAACAAGTCTACAGAAATTTATATTTTTTTATTTATATGATAACGGTTATTTTTATTTTACCTCAGTACGTAGGTAATAATAAAAATATTAAATTATTTATGAACGCAAAGAGTCATCAATAAGCGGCAAAACGGTTTTCTTAAGACATTATTTATCATGACAAACAGCCTGAAGATTGTCACCCTGTTATATTTTAGTATAGTTTTTAAGTCAATTCTTTGATGTAACTAATAACAATAAAAATTTGTTCAATATCTATAAAATTGAGTTTATTGCACCATGGGCTACAATTCTAACAATAAACGTAATTTGTTGAATCATGTAAAATCCAACAACAGTTGCTCGTTTATTTTATTCTGATCAAATATATAAAAGTATAAGTATGTTGTAATACCTATACCACTATACCACTAGGCCTAGTAACGCTAGGCCTAGTAAGGCCTATGCCCAGCAGTGGACTATCACAGGCTGATGATGTATGATGTATGTATGTATGTTGTAATAAACCAGGAGGACAAGATTTATAAATATGGCACAGATATTGCGAATCTAGAGAAATTGGACATACACTATATGTTGCGTGAAGAAAAATAACATAATCTAATTTATTGTATTGATATTATTTCTATTAGAGATAATCTTAATCGATATCAAAATGAAAGTTCCACTAAAAAAGGCATTGTAAGAAAAGTCTTAACTAACAACAAAAATAACTCAAGGTATTATATTTATTTGATATATTGAATCTCTACAAATAATTTTCCTACATCCTAAATAGAAATAGTTTCATTTTCAGAACATGTATTAAAATATATGACAAGGGTATACTGCATTCCTATAAAAAATACGTTTCTATACAAGCCCTATGCTAACAAACTAGGCGTAGATGTTGATGATGTCTTTGGATAATTTACTCAGGTAAGTCAAAACTGGAGGAAAACAAGTTCAACTTGGACTTAAAGGAAAAAAACTATTACTAGGGTGTTGTTTCGCCGGGCTTCATAAGTTCAATAAAAATATATAAAACGTGTTACAACCACAGTTTTGGGTAATGGATATGTAGACTTTATAAATGAGAACAGAGAAATTTTACGATACTCAAAGTTTTTAGAAGGTTGCGTTCTGCAAACAAACATATGGGACTAAATGAGTTTGCTAGAATTAAAATAATTATAATTAGTTAAACAGTTTGTGTTCTACTGAACACGGACCGTTACGGCAGTTATGCGCAGAAATAACCATTAAATAGCAATAGTGTTAGCCCCTGGTGGCGCTGAATTAATTTATTAAACAACAGATATAACTATGCCTTTGTTTCAAAAAAATAAACAGACCAGATTATTGTATTCAACCGAGAGGTATTTTTACAAAATAACGCAGCAATTTTATTTATTTCTGTAGGCTGATAAGGGACGCGCATTTTGAAAATGCAAAACAGTACTACTTTTGTTTCATATGCATACGAAAGCAGACGAGTTTCACGATTCGGGCAAATTGTTGAAAGTGGTCACCACGCCCATTAATTTCCGGCAATACCAGCGGTATCACCTACGCGCTGCCTACCGTGAGACATAGGATGTTACGTCCGTTTACCCAATTAATATGTGCTAGGTGCCTCTTAAAATGCGAACACTATAGTGTTTTCACTCACCGCTTGCGGCAGAAATAGGCACCATCCTCCAGACGGCTCCGTGTAAATTCTTTTCCTTCCACCTTTAAAAAGTATTTTTACACAACGCCACGTAGTTGATTGATTTTATGTGTATAGCAGATTATTGTACAGGCTACATTTGAAAATATATATACATACTAATTTCGATCTGGGGGATGAAACTGGCTTTAATAAGGCTGATAAATTATGTAAAATTGTTTACGGATGTTAGCGTTTAATTACTTTTACAATTATTTAAATAATATCTGACGTTTTGTCATTTGTAGCTTGTTAAATAATTGATATAAAATAATTTTATTAAATATTAATCAACAATAATTGTCATAATTAAACATAACGAAATCATTTTAGTTCACCTTATGTGTTTCTGATGTCTATTTTATCTTTTAGTAATATTAATTATTTCTATTGTTTACGCAAATATTATATATTATTAATAAAATTACTTTACGGATTTTATCGCGTTTATTCTACATTTTAAATTTCGTTCAGTTTTGTTACTTTCCAGCGGCCGTGGTAGTCTACCCGAGTCCACGGCCGCTGAAAAGTGTTCGAAACGTCGGTCGGCGATAAAATCCGTAAAGTCATTTTATTTAATAATTTTGTAATATTTTTGTTAATGCATCACTGTGTGTACAATGATTAAACACTTTAGTTACGATAAACTGTAATTTTCTAAAACCTTCAATAATTAACAAAAAAAGGTAAGAAATAATAAGTTAAACACAAAATAAGAACTTTAAACAATCACATAATAACTTACAAGATTAAAAAACATAGAAAAAAGATTTTATCCGATCACAACAGATATTATCCTTGCAATATAGCTTACGGCATCAATAAACGTGAGTCGAATGTCAGGTGAACGTTATGACTTTGCGGAAAAAAAATCTCATCAGTCAAAAATATTGGTAATCGATTTGTTAGGTTCCAGCTTATAACTTAATTTATTTAATCTTGCTTAAAAATATGTTTTAACAATAAACCCAAACTAGTAAAAGTTTAAAACTTTTAAAAACTTGGAAATATGAAAATTTCAGATTTATTTTACAATTCATATCTTTATTGAATATACCGCAGCTAAATAAATAAATAGTCTGGACAAACAGGACGTAACATTCAAAGCAGCAAGACGACGAGGGGTTTCGTGGTGTTTATTGCTGCAATTTATTTGTGTACCACTAAAATAAGGATATTAGTCATGTAAAGCAATACAAGTATGAGGAAACACATGTTAACCAGACATGCACGAATTTCGTTTCCCCTTACCTTATTTTTTGCTACTTCAGATATTGTACATTCAGTAGTATTTAAAAACAACATATTTTCATAATAAGAAAGTTTGTTTTTATAAGTTTTAAGTGTTACTTAGCTTAACTTAACATTAATTAGGTATTAATTAGCAGTTAACTGTATTTTTATTAAAAATATATTTACTCGTTAAAACGATTTCCGCTGCTTTAGCTAAAGATCGCTTTTAATTTATTTAAGTCTACACAGCGAGTTTAAAATTCTTAAATTAATTTTTATTTAATTAAATCTTTTAAATTGGCTACTAAATATAGGTTGTTCACTAACTCCAATTATATAAAGTTAGTGAACCCTCGCTTTTTTCTTTTACGAAACATTAATTCACGGTGTTAATTTTAAATATAGTTCTCAGTTAATTTTATTTCTTATTTTAACACGACAACATTAATGTAATTATAAAATACTAGCTGTTCGTTCAGGGCTCTATCTCTGTTAATTTTAGATTTTTGGAAATACTTTACTGTAGTAAAAGTGGCTTTTGTAATCAACACTCCTTTTTCGCTGTGACTCTACCTTGACTGCGGAGGACAGGAAGGGCGGTACACAAACAACTTTTAACCCGATCCCCACTACCTCCAGGGTACGTCAAAAGTTGGCTTCTATAGCCAGCTAATCTTGGACGCCCGTCTCAGCTTTCTTGCCGATCTAGCTTTATTTTGCCATTATTTTATCACCTGTAAATTGCTTGTAGATTTAAATTTTATCGCAATTTTTATATTTGCAATGTTAACCGTAATCTTAATTTAAAGATTTTAGACGTATAAGCTTTAATTTAAGACTTAATAATTCTTTAAGAAACTGTTTGTGTTATTATTAACCAGATTTTTCGATGTTGTGAGTATTTCTAGACTATCACTTGAGTTTGGCCTTGCCGCCTTCTTTTTTCTATTTAGTTTCCTTCAGTAAAATTTTAATATCGTTGTGTTGTTAATTAATAAAAAATAACTAATATAAGAGTTTTAAGTTCTATTATGCGAAAAAGGATTTATTTATTATCTTAGTACAAACCCTTATTTAGACGACCTAAGCTTTTCATTAATTAAAGTGGACATGAATACCTGGACTCAATTCACTTCACGACAGTTCTTGATTTGGGCATCTTTACATTTCATTGAACGAGATAAGTAAGAAAAATTCAAGTGAATAAAACCGTTTAGATGATTTAATTTTTGTAATTTGTATAATGTTTCAAATTTATATGAGCTCTTTTTGTGTTAGTGTAAGTAAAATTTTGCAACTTAAGTCTTAGATCATAATACTAAAAAATATTTATAATTAATGTGTTTCAGTTCCGTCGCAGAACAATTTTTATTGTTTATCAATAAACTTGTGCAAAATTCACTGCTTGAAGTTGAGGTAAAATATTTGGGACCACATTAAACGAGTTGTGTATAGACGTGGGTCGATACAAAACTTTTAAGAAACGAAACGGAACCAGTTACATGGACGGCGTCGCTTGTTTCAAAACTAGTTATTTTTATAACTAGCTACTTTCATCCAGCTACTGTGCATACATAAGCTCCACAACTATACGGTTACGTACGTTCTCAACTATACGGTTACTTTCGTTTCTCAACTATACGGTTACACACTAAACGAAAATCACGGTTTCGTGTAAGATGCCCAATAGTTAAATCAATATATATACTTTTCTGCATACTTTACTCTGGTTTACAATTATTAAATGTTTTATTGATTGATTGGTGTTTACTACGAAACTATGATTTGAATAAATATATATCTACTGGCCTATTTTAAATGAAATATTATTGTTACAATGATGATGATTGATATTTACTGTGTGTTTACACTTTTGAACAATTTTATTATAACTATCTTTCACTCTTATATATAGTATAGTATAGTAGTATTTATGTGTATTAATCATACCTATAAAATCCAAATGCTTCACATACATCGAGTGATGCGTTTAGTCGGCTCTCGCTTATTTGGTAAGTCTCAATCTGCTATCTCTCACGCACGGCCCGTCGGTAGGCAAGATGCGAAAGAAATTTAGCGCTTTACATAAACACAACTGACGAACGAAGACGACGACGGCCGAGTTCACCCAAATAACGTGTTTACAAAAATAACTACTTTTAATTTGACACGAAACGGTTATGACGTTTCATATCGTGTAACCAGTTATTGTAACTGATGACGTGAAATAACGCTCACGCCTAGTTGTGTATTACACAACGAGATGTTAATCTCTGTTAAATTAATTTTAAGTTATAAAAGATTTGTTTAGATAAGTGTACTTTGAAAGTTTTTTGATGCAAAGCTGGATCTACGAGATGTTTTCTTGGTTTTATTTAAAACACTATTCATAAGTAATTTTAAACATTTGAACGCTGAATTGTAAGTTTTAAAATTTATCAATAGAACAATAATTGTAGCTTTTACGGGACCAACAAATTTAGATTTTTAGAATTCCAACGAAAGCAAATATGATTTATTACATAAAACCACCAACGGAATAACAAGATGTTTTGTATTACATAACAATGAGATGTTAGTGTTAGTATTAAACTGTTATCTATCCACTAACATTCTTGCTTTGAATAAGACAATATTTCTCTTATACTGAGTATAAGAGAAATATTGTCTTATACTGAGTATTAATATTTCATTACTACGGTAACGGCAGTTACCGTTGAACACTTCAAAAAAAGTTCAATTTACCAAAACATTCATGAATATATTTAAATATAATTCAGAGCATAAGTTTATTTTCTTTTTTTATATATGGATGTTACCTGCAACTGCTTCGGCTCAAATAATTTATTTAAATGATAGATTTTAACTTCGCAATATTCCGGTTTTTTAAAATATTTTTTTGATAAGTAGTTTAGTATATTTGAAAAATAAAAAAAAAAGTTACGGCACCAAAAATCACAAGCTCTGACAAACTGCTACAAACGCCAAACGGTAAAAGATAGACAAAGAGTATATTTTACATAATTGTACTACTTAAATTGGTCTACAATAAAGTCCGAATAGCATATATTTATTTTAAAGAATAACACATTCACATAACACAGGCACATTCAAAGCTTTTTTAAGATAATGAAGTTTAGGTTCACCAAAAAGTTATTGCAGTAAAAAAATCTGTATTATATGTACATAAATATGTAAACAAACATCTAATATATATATATATATATATATATATATATATATTAGATGTTTGTGTGTACGAAAACCGGTGGTAGTTTACAGAGGACTATTTGTCCTATTTCTCACGCAAAGCAGTAGTGTAAAAACACTACTGTGTTCCGGTTTGAACGCACCGTAGCCAGCATATGTACTGGTATACAAGACATAAAATCCTATGTCTCTGGTGATACCAGTATTGCCAATGTCTCATTGGCGTCGGTGACCACTTTCCAGGTGGCCCCCACTGCTCGTCTGCTCTGCGTATGCAATAAAAAATACTATGTTCATCACATATATCTATATTTTAAGAAAACTCCACGATAAGAATTTTATTCATTTAAAAATTGTAATCAAGCATATTTACAGCTCATTTGAGGCGGTATAGTGAAAGTGTACTCACACATCACACACACACACACACCTTAAGGCTGAAAGCATGCCTTAATGAAATAAACTATAAAATTTCTATTAGCTAATTATAAAAAACATAATTTTGTGGTGTTTGACCTTAACGATTAATCCATTCATTTTTTTTATACAAATAACTAATCGATTAATATATTAAAATATTTTAAAATATGTGTTTTTAATGTATATGTAAAGTAAACTGAAAATGTTACTTGTGTTAAATTAAGTTCAAGAAAATATATATTTAATCTTGTATGAAAACCTTACATTCAAAATTTTATTTAAGATTTACCAATAACTTATCGACAGATAAGTTAGACAATAATATTGAGAAAGAATATACTGAGACGGAGTTCCGATAAATGGTAACTAAAGTGATAATATAATAATGTTTCTGGAAGAATAACACGTCTTCTAGTCCAAAAATATGCAATACTTTTTTATGGACATTTAATACTATATAGATATAAAGTCACAAGAAACTCACTGTGTTTATCAAACAATATTTTTGCCGTGATGGGAATCAGACCCACGCACTCTTGTGGAAAACAGCCAGACGGAAGTATCCAAACTAGGTAATTAACAAAACAATATCTATACTGATTTTATCATAAATCTGTATATATAGAGGAAAAAAATTAAGTGGAAAAATGTGTACATCCAAACTGTTCATTGAAAATATATCCTTTTTATTGTTAACTACTTCTCGTATAAATAACTTCATATCCGGCACTTAATAATGGAATGTTTAAGAGCTGTCCGTGAGTTTACCTATAGTTCTGTTTTTGAGATATGAGTGATATGAACACGTACGTTCACGTTTACATTCAATCCAGTTCGTCACGTACACGTTTGTGTTTGTAATTAAATAGCTCTGTAAATACGGCTTACTGTGGCGCAACCCTATCTCACGTACGGCAAATGTAATTGGTTTGAAGTGAATTCATTGTAGCGTGTCAACGTTTTACATATTTAATAATAATAATGAATTTTATCACGAAAAACTTTATGGGTAAATAACGGGATCCTCCATTTTAGTTCAAAATCAAGGAAATAATATTAAATTCAGTGACGATTTTAGATGACAGTTTCATCGTTTACGTCGAAAAGTCACAAGAGTTTTGCAATACTACCACATATTTAGAATACTGCAGTACAGAACCAACAGATACGATGCCTATTTGCTTTGTTTTCGCCCGTTTTAAAACTATTTCTAAAACCTCTTTTCGTTGTTTCAGTAACATGAAAATTTTCTACAGCCATGGAAAACTTTAAATTTCTTGCCAAGATTTCAAAGAATAATTAAAGTTTTCTACGTACTGTGGCATGAAACATTTTATTTAATATTGTAAAAGACCAAGTAACCTTTGATGTAATTAATTTGAAAATTTCTTTAAAAAGAAAATGTAAAACACGATTGAAATTTGAAAGCTCTATAGTCCGAATGGATTCAAATCCTATGAGTTTTTCTCATGAATCTTATTCGTTTAAATTGAAGGTTGCTCGAGATAATTTAAGAGCCGTTTCAAATGAAATTAAGTGCAGGTCTTGGATTTCTACCTATTTAATGAAACGCTTAGGTCACCTAAATAAAGCAGGTTTTTTATGGAAATATTTAATACAGAGTTTTCTTCCAAGTGTAAGAGGCTTACAAGAATATATAAACGCGACGTGTTTCGAAAGGACATAACGCTCTTCCCGTTTTCTGTTGTTGACATTTTAACCGTTGTTAACAGAACAACGGTTGATGATAATTTATTAAGCAAGGAGTTATCCGTTTCGAAGTACATGTTTTATTAATAGTAATCAACAGAAACTTCACATGATGCACAATTGTATTTTAAAATAATTTTACAATTTCACGGTTTTAATTTTTCTAAGGCATCATATTACAATGCAATCGCGCTTACTATCCAAACCTCTTGCGGTTTAAAAACTATTATTTCTGAATTGACATGCAACGTATTATTTATGATATGAAAATTAAATACAGTGCGTGTACTTACACTTGTCAAGGACTCACATTCAATATGTTTATAATAAATGTACTAAGTATAGTAATAAGGATAATTTCTAAGAATAAGTAATAATATATTTTACAAGAAACATCGACTAATTTTACGGTGGTATGTTCCTTTTACAGACCACGCGGTGCTTACTTACTCGCAAAGCAGTAGTGTGAAAACACTACTGTGTTCCGGTTTGAAGGGCACCGTAGAAAGCGTATTTACTGGGTAAACGAGACTTAACACCCTATGTCCCATGGTAGGTTTGTAAAAATGTTAGAATTCGATAGCTGATTTTAATTCAAGGGAATGTTAAATGAATGAAAATATTTTGCAACAGTTAAGGTAGTTTTTATTTTTTTTTCTCGGTACAGCTGATGTAGACACACATTAGAAGATTGCATTCTTTTCTCTTTGTATTTTAGTTATCTTTCGCCTTTTACTAAATAAAGAACAAAGTAAAATATATAGTTACACATAATTAATTCAACTAACGAATCATATTAGTTCCTTGATAATAGGAAAACAAATAGAAAACAAATTAACCAATTTTATGAAAGCTGTCAAAACTAAATATTTTGAATCCATCGTGTATAAAATACCACCATATATTATTTTTAATTAAACTAAATTTTTTTTCAATACCGCATAAATATTGACGTTTAAAAAATATTATGATATTTGGTAATTATGTAAATTTGTCAAATTTGCACGTATTGTATTAAAGCAAATATTACTATATTTGTCAGTGTGTTTATTTTCTATAGTAGATGTATTTATGTTGAATTGAAAGTTTTGAGTCCCAATTCTTGTCAACAACTTTTAACAGTTTCCTAGTTGGTTCGAGCAATGTGGACTGATCACCAATTGTCTTGAAAAGCAGGATGTCTGCCTCCGTAGCCTAGCTGTAAGGGTGTGTGATTTAGAAACCAGACGCCGTGGGTTCAAATCCTGCAGGGACTTAACAAATTTTCATTGTTGTTTTTTAGTTGGTTAGGGCATTTTAGGCCGATCACCCAACTGTCTGAAAAAAAAGATGATCCTGATGATGATAAGATGTTGATGGGCATGTAAAGGTCGGTCCACCCTCAAACCCGCATTGGACCAGCGTGTTGGAATATGGTCTAAAAACCCCCTAATAGATAGGAAAGTATTAGGGGAGGCTTATATCCAGAAGTGGGCTATCACAGATTGATGATGCTGATGATGATGATGATAATAAATGGACTAAGTTTGCAGACAACGTAAAGATTTTGAGTGTATACGATTAAAGTGAACAATTACTCCTAAACAAAAGGTCGTCATAAATATTTAGGTATATCTTAGTCAAATTAGACGCGACATTGATGTAAGTATAGTGACCCATAGCAACGAAGCAGCGTCGTACCTATAACGTATGGATTAGACGACTGTCACTCTGGAATTTACATATCGGTGGCAATTCATCAATTATAGCACCAGATGTAAATACTTCATTGCTAGGGGTAAAAATGTTCTCGCTGTACCTGAATCCGAATTGGATCAGATAAAGTTAACCTATGAAACTTAATTCATACACCAATAGAAAGTAAAAATTATAATGTTTCTCGAGAACAATATTAAGGTTTACATACCATGCGAATTCCGGTGTACAATGGCTACAAAGCTAATAGCTTATAACATCTATTAGCACTGTTATACGAACCGGTTAAGATTGAAGATCGAAATCAACAGAAAATATTTGATATGCATAGATAGCATAAGACTTAATAATAATATAGTGATACTTCCATATAGCCAAGCTTTCTTAGGTTACTTTGAGTGAATTGCTTGAGAATGGTACAGCATAAAGAAATGGTGTGTATATATAAAATTGATAATATAACGGTAAAATTGATAGTAGTGGTCACGGTAGACTGAGATGTCATGCGTCTTGTTGCCAGTGCTGAAGGGGTTTCAGATCTTAATTTTAATTAATTATTTTTAGTCTTTACTCCGACCTATGCAAAATGAACTGGTTTTATCTTTACAGCCAGCAGTGGTATTATGTTTGGGTTTAAATTTTAATTTAATAATTATGGGATCCCAAGCAGGTGGTAGGACCCAACCATCTTCTCTATTGAAATTTGAATGTTTTCTAATCTAGATAGCCTCTCGGATCATCCTTGGTAGGAATCGGTGTTCTTTAGCGAGGATTTGTGGTCGATCAAATCTGATGTAATGGTTTGGGTGTTTTAAGTATGGTCACACACTGCCGACTTGTTGACCGACACTCTAGCTTGTTCACTCTTGTAGAGAGGAAGTAGTTATGCAACAAAGCAAATTTATAAAGTATTAAATACACGTATATATATTAATGTATATAGAATATATATATATATATATATATATATATATATAATAGAATTATTATTTTTAATAAAAATATGGTTTAATAACGTGTAGTTGAGCAGTAAATCGATATCGGTATAGAATGTTATATTAATGTTATATTTTGCGACAGCTACTATTTTTTATCAACTGAGAGGACAGTGCTCTCAATAACAAATATGATAACGTGATAATAAAACTTAGGTAACAAAGTGCAGTAAATGACAGTTGATATCTATGGGCTCATTGGTACTAAGATAAAATGTTAATTTTGGCCATTTTTCTGAATATCTTCTAATAAATTCAATATCTATTTCAAAAATTTTGTAATATGATAATTAGTTTAAAAAAAACTTGATTAAGCTAATTGTACTAGAGATTAGTTGCAGGGCAGAATTTTAATTTTCTCATGAGGAGTATGAATTATCATATACAGCTTATTTCATTGTTTATTACAACTAAAAAAGTTTTTAGCCAGATGTAAGACAACGTTTAAGCAGAGATGCATATTCATTCGGCATTTTATTGCCCTCAAGCTTCTTAGTTATAATTAAGATGCAGTTTTCAATAGGTAAGCAAGTAAATAAAGACTGAACATAAAAACTGACTATAGTTAGAAAGATGTAGATGTTTAATCTCATTAACAAAATGGTGAAAATCTCTTATCTAACGAAAAGGTAAAAATCTCATTAACAGAATGGTAAGAATGACGGAACTTCTACAAGATAATGTGCCAGTCTGTATGTTGGTGGTTTATCTGGCTGACAATTGGGCGTAATGCTGCCCAGTGTCGACTACTATAGCTGATATCTTCATGAAGAGCTTTGAAGCGACGGCCCTCAACACAGATTCCATCCGGCTAATATTCTGTAAGCGATACGTAGATGACACATTCACCATTTGACCGATAAACAAAATCAATGCTTTTCTGGATGATATTAATTCTTTGCAACCCAAATAAAGTTCACAATGGAAATAGAGGTAAACAACTCTTTAGCTTAGATATTTTAATCATCAGAAATTCTAACAATAACTTGAGCCATACAGTTTTAAGAAAAGCAACACACACGAAAAATATTAAAACGGTGATTCTCACATTATCATAAAATTTACGACAGTGTCTAATCGGGCGTTAGACACTGTCGGTAAATGTTTGCTTCAGAGAGCACAGTGGATCTGCCACAAGGAGCATTTGACGGCTGAACTGCAGAACATCAAGCAGGTGCTGCGTGACAACAAACTCGAAGTTCCACGTCTACGTCACAGTCACCGTGTGAAGCCAGCTACAGAGTCAGAGTCAAAGAACATATAGCTGATGTTAGCACCGACGCCATAAAACTTTGCAGTTTGCGACCATATTCTAGACAACCCAATGATTAAATTAGATTTGATGAACCTAAAATACTTGCAATCGAACATCGATCTATACCAAGGATGACTTAGGGACGCAAAAGAAATTAAAATGTCCAAATTTTAATAGAGATCTAATAGAGGATCAACCATCCGATCCTGCCACCTTCATCGGATCCAATAATTTTAAAAATGAAACCCAAAGACATAAAAACTGCAAAGCCACAGGAAAACATCAGTACTTTTTGTCAAACCAATTTTCAAGGGTATGAAAATGGATAGATATGTCAATTTTAAATAAAAACTTCAACGGTAATTTCAAAAACAATGAGATACAGATAAATACCAACTTAGCCTGCCCGTGATCATGGATGCTAGAAAGAATCCGAAACGTCGGAAATACATATATATATAACTATATTGGAAAAATCCTAAATTTGTGGATTTGATATACATAATAATTGCTTCAATATAAGAAATAACTATCGAATCGAAACTATCGAAATCGGATGCAACGGAGTTAGCTTAATTTATAATCAGCAACAGCGATAATCTAAGTCTATTCTGTGATCGCAACATTGCAAAAGACTCTGATTTAAGGAACACAACCTTTCTACAATAACAAATTATTAAGTCAAAATTAAACCTATTAATAATTGACCCTAATTGTTTATCATTATCAATTTTATACACCTACCATTTCTTTTATGTTGTACCATTCTCCAGCAATTCACTCAAAGTAACCTTAAAGGAAGCTCGGCTATATGGAAGTATTATTATATTATTATTAAGTCTTATCTATCTATGCATATCAAATATTTTCTGTGGATTTCGATCTTCGATCTTAACCGGTTCGTATAATAGTGCTAATAGATGTTATAAGCTATTAACTTTGTAGCCATTGTACACCGGAATTGTATGGTATGTAAACCTTAGTATAGTTTTCGAGAAACAATATAATTTTACTTTTGTTGGTGTATGAATTAGGTTTCATCGATCTATATCTGATCCAATTCGGATTCAGGCACAGCGAGAACATTTTTACCCTAGCAATGAAGTATTTACATCTAGTGTTATAATTGATGAATTGCCACCGATATGTGAATCACAGAGTGACAGTCGATTAATACATGCATCATAGGTACAATGTACTGCTTCGTTGCTATGGGTAACTTTATTTACATCTATTTCGCGTCTTATTTGACTCAGTAATACCTAAATATTTATGACGACCTTTTGTTTGGGAGTAATTGTTCAGTATAATCGTATACACTCAAAATCTATATATATATATATGTTGTTCACAAATCATTATTTTACATTATTTCCTTAGTAGGATATGTAAATATTATTTTGACAAAAAAATGATAACTCGTAATCTGGAAAAAGCATCAGTGTTTCACTACCTTTAAATGGGAGAGGCTTGTTACTTACATGATTACCCAACAGGTCAAGGTCTATCAATAGACAGGCAATGAAACAGCAAGTCGTAGAAAATATTACACGCTCGAAACGGCTTGCAATGATTATCGGTCAAATCTTAAATTAACAAAAATTTAACTTATCTTGATAATCCAATTATTATTATAACTATTTGAAAGTTTTCAAAGTTTAATCACTAATTTTAGTTTATTTCTATTATTTAGCCTGTTTTGGCTCTTATGACGATTTTTGTATAAATAGGTAATATTTAGCTTGATTACTGATATTTGTAAGACCAAAAACGTGACGCAAAATTATAACCAATAATTTTAATGTAGTTTTGTTGCAGTACAAAAATATATTCAACATTTTCAAATTTTTCAGTTAAATTACCTTAATTTTTAGTTACTAACAACATTTTTGTTATATATTGTACTGAATAACAATCGAACTTATTTTGGTCCTACCAAATTAGATCTCGATATCCACTAATTGAAAAATATTACGTCAGAAACAATTCTTGCCCTCGTACGTAAGTGTTTGTGTCTAATTCACATATTTACAAGAAATATACTTAGTTATTTGTTAGATTTCAAGTCGCCAGAACCTAAACTTAATAATTCAAAAGTTATTTCAAATAAAATCCAAATATTTACGGATATTTCTGAGGCAATAATATACAAGGAACTTAATATGTATAGTAATCATTAAAATAAAAGTAATATATTTTTCTTTTTAACGTTTTAAAGCTCAACCTTTGAATATGTTTTCATATTTTTCATATACTCACAATATAACAGTCTGTCAATGTCAATCAAAGAGTTAGCTCTTTACAGACGATTTAAGCATCTGTCTGATCAGAGGAACACTCTTTTCGTGGCTATATAAGCCACCGGAGCGACATTGTCTTCTACACCATCGGCAGGAGCAATGGAACTAGGTAGGGTGGTGGTGCCAGTGTGTCTCTTATGTCTCATATCCAACAGTAATTGAAACCAGACTGAATCGTGGGTGAGCTCTGACCCTAAGTCACACTCTTACGCCATCCAATCGTATCCTCTGCGAGCTCCTTCAAGTTGAGGTAAAAAATAAAAGTTAGATATAGTACACATGTATGTTAAAATATATAAAATACCTTTCCTTATTACAATTTTTCTAATTCATAAGAACATGGCATCACATATTTTACGATCTACTTAAGTAATATTAAAACAACCCATAATAATACAATATTGTTGATTTTTTTTTAAATAAGGAAGTACCTTGCAGTTAGCCTATTATAAAATCACAAGTAAGTATATATACTTATATAAATTTGTTTCTGAAATGGAAAGGTCCCTTAAAAGATTTAGAAGAGTGGCTTGCCTCCCACAATTATATGGTTCGGCAGTAAAGTACCTTATTCTGTTTACCAGTTCACATCCTTTTTTATGAGTCATTGTTCCCTTTTTATGAAACGAACGTACATTCATTTCCATAAAAAAAATAAATTGTTTTTATTGTTGAACATGAGAACTTATTAGAGAAAGTAAAAATCACGTGTCTGTTTTAGCTTATTATTTTTCTGTTGAATGACTATGACAATAATATTAAAAAGATGATATTTCCAAACAGAATATTTTATAAAAGTGTAGTTAAATCATTGAAGTGCATTTTCAAGTAACCCAAAACACCATATCTTTTGTGAGGATGAGTATTATACGCTCTTAGTTTTGTAATGAGCTAACCAAGGAAATTTAAGTACAACACACGCATAGTACAAGTAATATATGTATGTGATTCATTTATTCTTATGTCAAATATAGTATAAATCGTTAAGTTAATAATGTTTCCGTTTTGAAGCGTGAGTAAGTCTATTAGCTATATCAACCAAAGAGTAAAACGGAGTTTCCTATTTTTACCTTAGCTAATATAAAGTTTATAATATTTTCAACTACTCAAAAAGATATAAAATTATATTGAAATATAAACATGGTGCAATACTTACCTTGGAACCAATTTCCGTATTTATTTTTCTACCATAACTTTGACCCAAAATGTCATTATTGTCTTATAATCAAAGACAGTAAAACTTTTATTCTGTGAAATAAAAAGAGTCGACGTAAGAAATACGCATATTTAATAAACAATATTTAGGTTATACTGTTATACTTCAATCTTTTATCTCAAAAACAGATTTTTTTTAATATTCTGTTCTAGAGACACCAGTGTCTATTACGAAACTAGTATCCGTAACTTAAATACCTCCTATCTCCTGAGAATTTAGAATTATTTTTTGGTAAAAACTAATTTACAAAACAAACTTTATATCAACTATATGCTTAAAAGTTATTCAATTATTCTTACTAAAAAATCACCTCAGTAAGTTCTTTGATTTTACATGCCAATATTTCAAAATTAATAAATAGAAGCTGTATTTTAAATAAAGTTGGAAAACGGTTTATTCTAGCCCACTTAAGGCACAGGATCTACAGAAATTGACTAAATATGAACGTATATAAACGAACTCTACTAACTAGAAATTATGCAAAATATATATTAAATCAATTTGATTCGCCAATTTTGCTATGCTTGGTCAATTCTGGACCTCAAACTAGAGAAAAATAAAACATATTAAAACTGTTTATTTATAGCAGAACTAAACTCTGATACATCGGATATTACCCAAAACAACGGAAGTAAATTTTTTACTTTTTTGGCTAAGCTAAGCAGTTATTGAGCATTTAACTTTTAAATACGAGTTATCTCTGTCTACAATAATTGCCAGTCACGCTTTTATTTCTAAATTCAACTTGTAGAAGACTTGAAATGTTTATAAAGAAAATCCTTAAGTTAATTCCCATTAAGACATTTCTAAAGGACATTATACTTCACTATCTTAGTTTATCAGTGGCCATTGTAGATCATGAATTTCACACATAAGCAGCCCGTGAGAAACCATTCCGAGCCCGCTGAATATTTTTATACTGTATTAAAATTTAATTAATCTTTCAATTTAATTTTTTTCTTTGAGGCTGATATGGTATATTATATCAGCCCGTACCCCACTAGGGTTTCACTATTGTAAATAATCCAATTTAAATTGGAAGTACAAATTAAAATTTTTAATAAAATTAGATTATCTTTAATGAACATAAAAGTGTTGGCACTTTTATGCAATTTGTTAATTAATTATATAATAATATAATATTTTTTTTTGTTGTCAGGTCAATACATATGTGTCATTTGTAACTTAATGACGATCAGCAGAATCAGACAATCTAGAGAGTTAACTAATCTATTTACGATGATTCATCATCATATTCAGTTGCAATATTGTTTTCTATAGTAGATTTCTTATATATCTATTTCTTAATCTTGATTTGGTGTAATTGATGCTTATAAAGAATCAAATTTGTAAACTTGGTTTTTTTTTCATTCTTACAAAAAATCCATTTAGTTTTTAGTAACTCGACCATATAACAATAATTTATTGATGAGAATTATGATTTATGCATATGAACAAAATTCCATGACTGGACTGATTTTATTATTTAAAATAAAATCAGTCAGTAGTATAAGAAAAAAATATTAATTAAATAAATTATTAATTAAACAAATGCCAAAAGTTTTTAGTAAAAATACCTTATGTATTAAACTCATAGCGTAAAATTGTGCAAATTCCTTTGACTCAGTGATCCACTTTAATTTAATTAAACTTAAACACATTTAAGGGTGTGACCTCGTTTCTTTGAAGACCTTTTTCTAATCAGCTTCTATATGACCAGATGACCAGTGAAAATTTTAGTCGTCTGCCTGAAACGGAAAAATAAAATCTATAGGTAAACAAAAAGTTTGCACTTTCAAGATATTTTATAATTATTTTATGTGAATCCTTTTTAAATACCAATTTAATAATAAGGTTTTTTTTTCATTTCAAATTTTGAATTATTTCCCGTTGTCCCCGTAGTGTGAAACACAAGTTTTTTTTTGTAACTATTCTAATTTAAAATATCCATTGTCTACTGCTGTATTTATAATAGCAGGGTTTCTATTTAACATCTGATGAGCAACTTTGTCGTGTACTTCTAGCTGTCATGTTATTTTTTGTAACAATGACGGTATTTATGTTAAAAATGTAATTGTTAATTTATGAATTATCATAGTATATCTTCATTTTATGGAATTATTAAGAAAGGCCTGAACATTTCCGTACACTGTAATGTATACGCTTTCTACAATTTTCTACATTTAGCACGTTACTGTCTGTATGACGCGAACCTCCTGGCTTAAACACATGAAAGACTAACTTCTCAAATGATTAAAAAGTGTAAGAATAAGCGTGTTTAAAAAGTGTAAGTATTTATTCAATGCAGTTCCCTAACAATGATTAGGTTATAGATAAGTATTTGATTTTTTTCATTTGAATCTTTACATGATCACGATGAAACAAAAGATACAAAAAGAAGATCGTAAAACCGGTATAAATTTCACATTCTTAAGAGAAGAACAAAATTCTTTGATGTGAACCTGAATGAAATAATAATTTTTTTTTTGTCGCAATTTTTTTATTTATTAAACAACCCTCAAAACAATTAAACAGTATTATCAAATTACAGTTTAATTTTAAATTATCAATATTAACTTTAAGGCTTAATTTTAAGACTTCAGCTTCAGTTTTACTGGTATTTAATCAATTTATTTAAATTAAGTTTGGCTTTCTGAGTTCGTACCAAAAAACCCTGAATTCATTGCCATAAATTTAAAAACTCCGTTATTCTCACTAATTTAAGAGTTGCCTACAGGCTATCGCATCTAATCAGTTTAAGTCCAAACATAAGTTTCCTACATATTGAAATTTAAAGAAGTCCTCTTACGGTGTCATCCTTAGGACATGGTAGTTTTGGTCTGACCCAGGGCACAGTGGTATTATGCCGGCAATGATGCCGTAGACGTTCATGCCAAAATGTAGCAAAACTGCGTATGGACCATCACAGATTGTATTCAAATGATTTACTGCCATTAGCAAGTCAGCGCTTCTTCCTCATCTTGAACGAATATTAGTTTCATGCTAGTGTTTCTAAAGGGAAGTACTATGCTGGATATCCAACCCCACATTTTCTACCATATTTGGTTCTGCTACTTTTAAAATGTACACAAACGTAGTACTAGTATCATCTACAGATTAAGACTAGGACATGCATGTACCCCTGTTCATCTTGCAAAGCTACACATAAAGACAGCTCTCTCTGTGAATACAGACTATACTAAGGAACACTGACCATATATTTTACTTTCAATTATCCCAGACAATCCTCTCTTATGACCTGCTCTTCCCAACTGTTCCACCCATTTAAAAACTTTATCATCCTATGTTGATCCACAATAAAATATATATAATTCAATTGAACTGCCAGTTTATATCTCTTCTCATTTTAACTTACTAACCTTGTGTTTATTTAATGTCTCTCTTTTATTATAGACACATCAACAGAGACCATTGTAGGATTATAGCACAGCACATAATCAATTCTAAGTTTTTAACTGTGACTGAACAAGTTCATTTACAAAACGTGTTACATATACCAGATTCTAATCTAAAACTTGACGTTGGCGAAATATATAAGGAAACGCCATTAAGCCGAAGAACTGAACTGAACTGCCTTTCAAGTGGTAGATGCTAGATGCGAGTCGATGTCTAAAAAAATTTCCTTTATATTTACCTGAGTACAATAGAAGCCGACACCATAATACGAGGCATGTTTTTTAAGTAATTACCGTTTTAGAATAAGTAAAGACGTGCAAAGATATCGCAAAAAAATTATTTACATCCGAGCCTGTGCCTTAATTTACCTTTCTACATAATTTCCGTGAATATTGAGGCACCTGTTTTTTTTTGAATACCCTCATAAATTCTGCCGCTCAATTTGTTATCGTCTTTAGGACGTTGACCACTGAGGTTTCTTTTAAGTGCAGGGAACAACAGTAGTCGCTGAGCGCCAGATCAGGGCTGTATAACAATTAATATTCTTACAATAAAACAAACTTTAACGTGAATTCACAGCAATAATAGTGACTAATTTTAAATTGACTTTATAACCGCAAATAAAGGCGAAAAATTTGTATAACCACGGCGTTAATATAATGATAAAGATATTGCTGGACGAATAATACTCATCCTCGAGTCGCAAACTAAGGAAGCTTATAAATATGGAGAAAATATTATTAGCATTTATCTAGGTCTGTATATCGTAAGGATTAATTTAATGCTGAAAACACAAATAAAGAAGCAAAGTGTCAATGACCTAATAAACTTAACGAATTGTGTGTTGACCCTGATTGCCGTCCACAACTCCAGTGTGAAAAGGCATTAACGTTTTATTTGGAATGCTATAGACATAATTATTACAAACACAGTCTTAGCTTTGTGACCCAGAAATAAAACGTTTCGTGTGGAAAAAATATACATTGCAATAAATATTTGCCCTTATGAGAAATACCACCAACAAAGACTTTGTGTACAAAAAAATAATGAATGCTGAATTTTAATGATTAAATCAAAGTTTATTTAGAAGATAACCCTTTAAAATATTATTGAGTTTAAAATGTTATTTATATTGTCAAAAATTTTGATGCCTCTCTCTGTAGCCGA
This sequence comes from Lamproptera curius, assembly GCA_029286875.1. Lineage (NCBI taxonomy): Eukaryota > Metazoa > Arthropoda > Insecta > Lepidoptera > Papilionidae > Lamproptera > Lamproptera curius. Next base: position 93,789 of record JAGSMT010000785.1, read on the forward strand.
ATTTTCATCATTAATAAAATATTTAAAGTTAATATAATATACAGTAACAAAATATTATTTAATATATAAATAGTTATTTATTGCTTTTTCACTGTTTTACAAATTCTAGATTTCCAATAAATTTGAATTTATCGAACAACACAGCAATGGTGATGACAGTAGAAGTAACTACAGGAATTGCCAGGAAGAACACTGGCATATTTTTCTGACTATATCCGTACATGTGTTTAAATTAATATTCTTCCTTAAAACTGTAACCATATTAAAAGCGTGAAGGAAATACAAACAATGTTATTATTCTAAATATCTATTTAATATTAGTCACAATGGGACATCAAAGTATTTGTCAACACCAACAAAGCTCGAATTTTATTTTAAAAAGTATATTATAAGAAAGAAAGATATATTATATATATAAGAAAAAAAAAGAAAAGAATATACCACAGGAGGTGTTGTTGACTCATCATTGAACGCCTTAAGTCCCATACTTTAATGTACTTTAAACTTTATCTAACTTTGACGGATCAAAAAGCACTAACTACCTGTATAATGCCATATTATAAAAGTTTTCTTTGTTGAATTAGTTTTAAACAATGCCTTACATCATTACAAAGAAGCTATATTTCCACAAATTAAATTTCAAAAATACTTTCGTTCACTTCATCAAAACTATCATGAGGTTGATGGTTGTTATGGGTCTTTATCGAAGTTTATGTGTTGACCCAATAAGTACACTGGCTTGCTATGTAAATTGAAAGTTAATACATTTTATTATTTTATTGTTTTATGCATGTACAAATTTATTGTTTTGATAACTTTCAAAAACTTTGTACAGTTATTATAGTTATTAAATAAAAAGTATTGGATAAAAAAAAAAAAAGGAACCAAAATTTATATAGTTTGAATTTTAAAACTTTTTATTTTGCTAAATTTTAAAATTGAAATAGCTTAAAAATATACGTAGATCTAATAACCGTTAATACTACACAGACAAACCAAACTAATTAGTAAAAAATGGACTAGTCTGAATGATTACACAGAATAAAGAATCTTAAGTGGAGCTAAAACCTTTCTTAATTATCTTTGGTATAAAACTTGAAGAGCTTTTACTTAATCAGATGACAAAGGACTCCTTCGAACTTTTAATTAAATACTGAGAACTTTCCGCGTTTTTAAATCACTAGAGGTATGACTTAAATTATATATTATCAATTTTATTCTGTTTTAAGTGGTATTAATGATTCTTATTTACGAACCTTGTTCCTTTTAATACATATAACAATCCTTTCTACCATTTTATTAAACTTCAGACCCCAAAGTAAAAAAATAATTGATAACGAATGCCAGCTATAAATTTGCATACCTTTAACTATTAAATGTTAATGACGGATAACGTTATCCAAAACTAATTTTTTTTTTTAATTTTTTCCCTCTTTTTTGTTCTCACTTGATAATTATTTAGAAATAGATTTAAAAAATGTTCTCCATGATAATACGCTCTAGTAGGTCTACAATATAATCCGCGAGAGAGTGCATATATGTAAATACTACCCTAGATTTCCCATCTTAATGTAAATATCATATTATATTAAACACGCGTCTTATGCGGCATTTTGATGCAATAACTATTGTAAAGAATATCACAGAGAGAATGATTATGTGGATAAGTCTCATATTCACTTTAAAAATAAACTACGCATCACTACAACGTTCTTCAACAAATTAATTTAAAAACATTTCTATCGAACATCCAGTATGTTAATGTATTTAGCTTATTTTGTAGAAGGGTTGAAACGTCAAGGTCATTCTGAAAACTGTAATATATTGTTGAATTTTTTCTGTTTCTTACGAATACGTAAGAAACAGAAAGAATTTCAACATATAGCTTTGGTAAAAGCGCAAGTAAATTGCTAACAGTACAAGAAAAAATCCAAAATCTCATTCTAGCATATTTTGAATATTAGGATCCGAAACCTAATGACGCCTAAATTTTTGCTCACTTTATTTCATCAGGCCTATCTACATTGTAAGAAAATAAAAAAAAATGTGAAAAAATTATGCCGTGAACTTACACCAATGTATCAACCTTCAAGGGGAGTGAATTTAATTTTCTCTCCAAGTGTCGTCCTACTGCGTATACCCCATACATTAGACGAATAATTTATGCTTCGCGTCACGCCCTTTTATAAGTAAACATCGCTCTTATACGAATACGTAACGTGAGAAAACATTTTGCCTATTTGTGTTACGCCACTTAAGTGTTTCAGATGTTAAACGAAATTTTAACGCTTTTTCTGATGTTATAACAATAAAAAATTTAAAAGCACTCATTTTTATCCGTATTAGTGTTACTTTAAGAAAAGTCTGTGACGACTTTTTTTAAAACACGATTAAAATAAAAGTGGTTATTTAAAAAAATATATAATTTCAGAGGAGCGCTTTAATTATAAAACCATTTACAAGTGGTACTTTCTTATATTTTATTTCATGTAATAAACATAAGTATTAAAATATTTTTTATAAAAACTTGTTTAAATATACTAAAGGGTTCTAAATCGGAGTCAACATTTGTATTTTGAAATAATACGATTGATAATAATAGACCACTTTTTTAGGCAATACGAAAATTAGTAATAAGCAGTCGCATAAAATGAAATCCGAACATACGACATATATGAACAAAAAAGTTTAACTATAATATTATTTGTGCTTAAAATTATGCCTCTAACTTATCAGTATTTTTTGTCTGTTATAAAACCGCTATTTTTAAGAATTGTGTATGATAAAATAAATTTAAATTTGAATAAAATAAGGAAATAAGGTTACAAATTAAAATAAAGTTCTAAGGTCGTATTACTTGGTCTTATGTAGAATAAGTAATGAGTAATCCTGTTAGCGGCCACCTTTGAGTGTCAACTGTTTTCTTGTTCATTAGGGCGGAAAGTGCAGATCAAGTGATTACTATAGACGTAAGAAGATCATTGCGTTGAAAAGGTATATAAAAAGGCAGTCATTTCGATCGTTTCAGTAGTCGATACTTTAAAATGTTAAGACCTTTCAATTTTCTGATGTCAAATAACCAGCTTTTTGACCGGCTACCCAAAAGAAGAAGGTGATTAATTCAGAGCGTATGTTTTTATCTTATGTGTTACCTCGTCTTTATTTTTTAATGATTGATATTAGCTTCTTGTTGGTCCCATACCAACTTTACGGCACCAAAATCACAACCTCGAGCGATGAAATTACTTACGCTGCCAAAACCGTAAAAGATAGAAATAAAGCATGTTTTACATAATTGTACAACTTGAATTGTGTTATTACATTTTCGATATATAAAGACGACATTTTCATAAAATGAATACCTTAAAAATGATTGGAGAAATAAAATGCGGTGTCGGTGCGTGAAAACCGTCGCGTTTTCTGCCACCGCCAATTTTGTACGAAGAGCACATAGTTACATGCGTATGATGCGTAAAATAGTTATACGCTTTTAGATGTCGGTCACATTTTTTTTTGCATCGCTTAAACAGAGAAAAACAGACGGTCAATAAACGTTTTCTTGAGCCTGGAATGTTCATTGCACACAGATGTGTTTTCAGGTAATACTGGATGGTATTAAGGGTAATCGGTTACAACACGTAGGTACTCAAAGGAATAAGAAAGTAACTTTAAAATGTTAGGTAACATTATGTCTTCAGTAAAATATAATTATTCAAAACATACAGTTTAAACCTAAAAGACTAACCAAGTATCATGTTTAGTTAATTTTGTTGTGTACTTCTATGTTATTCGATATTCCTGTAAAGTTGCGTGAAATGATTGTATTTAATTTTTTATTTTTCTAATAATATTATTAATTATTAACAAATCATAAATTAATAACTTTTGATAGTATTATAACTATAATTATTCAAATCAAAAGAGGCCTAACAGCAAAAAATTTTTTTTTTTTCAAATGTTAATTGTAACATACCGTTAGACAAATATGGTAAACCTTAATATAATACCTATTTACGGTACTTTACCTTATCTTCTTTATCAGAGTTATGAAAGATATAGAATCTTCTAATTGATTTACAGTTTTTATTTTTAGCTCTGTTTCGCTAAATTTATTACGTCCAAATGACATAATATTGCTTAGTATGTCTTAAAATATTCAAGCGCGAAAATTTGTAATTATATATATGTAAATGTGCATCATTGTATGTTCACAATCAGTTTGAGCTTATTTAACAAAAAGGGTATTAACATAAATTTTATTGAAGTAATTATGCTTTTATTAAAATTTTATCCATAGTTTTAATATTTTAAACATAAAAAACAGGAGGAAAATAGGGTTAGATATATATAACATTATACATCATATAACATCAACCTGTGGAGGACCACTGCTGGACATAGCCTCCCCTAATACGCCCCTATCCATTTAGGGTTTTGAAACCATATCCTACCACGCTGAACCACTGCGGGTTGGTCGGTGACTGACTCTTTAACATGCCCATTAGACGCATGGGTCATCTTACTTTTCATACAATTGGGAGATCGCCTCTTATTGCCCTAACCAATTAGGAAACAACATTGAAAACTTGTTGAGTCACCGTAAGATTCGAACCCACGACGTCCGGTTGCTAAAGCACACGTCTATACCACTGGGCTACGGAGGCAGTATAAATATATATAAACAACTTTCAATATTTCAAAACATTGAAAAAGATTAAAGTAAGAGTCAATAATAGTTCCAAACTTGTAACGGTTAAGCTAAAACGACCACCAATAATATATGACTTTTTTCTGATTGTTAGTTTCTGATCAAGGAAGTTTAAGTCAAAAATTCAATTATAAACGTAGATAAATTCTTGCAAAAATATCATGAAGAACAGAATGAATCATAAAGCTACAAAATTAAAAAAAAAAAAAAAATATTTAATTTTAATAGAGAATATAGTTGATTCACTTCCAGTTTGGCATCCTTACAATCAGAAAAATTAACACGAAACTACTAAAGTCTCACTACAATAAATGTTCGTTTTGCCGAAATTTTTAGAGACGGACTGAAAGTGGGCATGTAGTAACCGAATTTCAGGTTGAAAGTATTGACAAAAATTCTCATATTTAAATTCTGACGATCATGCCAAACGATGCAGGCATGTACCATCACAATTCGCCCCGTCAACATGGGACGCCGGGAACAAAAACTATGCAACCAAATTTGATAAATTCAAAATGTTAAAAAAATTCTAACAATTATAAAATGAAAAAGTTATATTTAATGAAGTACACGAATTAAAACAGTAGTTTTAGTTATAAAACTTTGTTTTGTACTCATAGTGTTGTTATTGGCGGCCCATTTCCATGAATAAGAAGGATAAACAACAGCAGGTGAGGCACCTGCGCTCATAAACCTTTGTAGCACTGCTAATGTTAGAAGTGCTGATTGCGGATTTATTGCGCTACCTCAAGCGGTTGGTTTATGCATCGGCTATGCAACCCGTTGCTTAACACAATTGTGTTTTCAGCCGCTTAACGAAGCTATCTGTTTCACGGCCGAACTAATTGTTTTACAACTATATTAGCCCGTTGAAAATCAATTTGCACTTATTTCTTGTTACAGGAACCAGTTACTATTAACACCTACCCGTCGAGCCCGGCAGGTCAGGTAGGATTTATAACGATCGGCAATCGCCGGGACTGCCGATTGCGTTGGTTGGTTGACGCAACCTATGTATCAGAAATAGGCGGTAACCCAACCGGTAGTACGATGGTCGATCGGGGAAATGAAGGATCGCTTGGTCTTCAATACCAAATCGATCAAGCGATCAGTGAGAAGCTCGGTCGCGAATCAAAATTTCTGAAGTTAACCGGATGCGATTACGGAAATATGCAATATTGGTCGTGGAGCATTGCCCAATCGCTCCTTCCTCTTTTTCTTCTTTACTGTGGGAAATGCCTACGCATACCCGGTCTTCGCGGGGCAAAGACGAGTTATCGGACTCGCGCCGAGTAAAACCACCACGTTGTTCCTTGGTAGGTCACAGGAACTTTTTCGCAGTCTTCGCGGCCAGCTGGCCGCCGAAGCAGCGCTATCTCGGCCCTACGGCCATCTGCCTCCCCGCGCGCGTCGATATATATTATTGCTGAAGGTTATGAAACATACATATATATATATTTATTCATTCTCATCATAAGTAAGATTTATTATATAATAGCGTCTCGTAATCGGTTTAGAGGATATCATTAGATTTTGTAATTTCGCTTAAAACATCAAAGATTAAATAACCTTATTTATAAATTATTAATGAATGTTGATACTTTTAGGCTAAATTCGGGCACCTTCTTAGACACCAGATCAGGAAAAATATAATACGTATTTGCTAACGGAAACAAAACAATAAAACTAATCTGGTACGGGTTGTAGTTTTGGAACTTTGTTAGAAAGTAAAGGTTTCTGTTTGTGAATCGTCTTTGATTACTATTTTTTGTTTATTGTGGATAAAAATTAATAAAAATATATGAAATTTCAAATTATATATGGTTTGATATTCCTAGATGATTTACATTACATACACGAATAATAAAGTTAGTGTCTTAACTTTTCTCCAATCTTTATTATTATGAGAACTCAGTAAAACCCATTATCATTCCATTAACAGGTAATGTGTTTAAGCTTCTTTCAAGGAAGAAAGTCGGCTGGACCCGCCAGTTCACATCATTTAGGAGCCTTTGGCAACTCGGTATACTGAGAAGAGGACAAAAGACTTCTTACGTTTATTTGACTTCTTGTAATCATCGTCTATTAATAATGCAACTGCTTCTGTGGCTGTTATATAGAAAATAGCAAAAAAACCTTCATTACAAATTTGCTGATCTGAAAAAATATGGAAAAGCAACATTTACCTGCCTGCGTATGCCGATTCCATCCTTCAACAGGGCATTTCTCCCAAGGCGTTGCTTGGAAAGTGAGGTCATTCTGTTCTTAAGAAGGATGACACCAGATCTCACTTTTAAGCCACATATACAAGTTGTTCTCTAGAGTTTCATGAGACTAATCGCCTTACCAACAAGTTCGACGAGTTCCAGCCACCGAGCAGGCTGGCTCGCAGAGGATTTAGCACCATAGACCACATTTACATCAAGGCGCGTTGTACAAAATCTTACATGAGTACAATCAGCCTTTGTGCCTTTGTCTTTGTGGGATTATGAGAAAGCTTTGATTCTGTGGAAAACCTGGGCTGTTCTGAAGCTCTCAGCGATGCCAGTAATGATTATCACGTCGAGGTGCTGAGAGGTCTACATGGTGCGCTGTTTCTATGTCCATCCTGATGCCGGGGTCACACGAGACCAATTCAGTTGCGCCGTGGAGTGCGACAGGGATTCTACTCGAAACTGTTCACAAATGCTTTGGAGGGCGTCTTTAATACCTCAGGACTGGGTTGATGTGGCATAACATCACCAAAGAAAGTTAGAGGTACTCGCTGTTGATGTTTATGTTTATGACACCTGTTTTGCCGACAATATCGTAATATTGGCCGAATCGTTGGAGTGCTTGCAAGATATGTTGCACAGCCCAAACGAGTCCCTCCCAACGTGTTTGGCCTCTGCAATGAACTTGGACAAGACAAAAGTCATGCTCAACGAACATGTTCTCCCAGGGCCGATCAGTGTCGATGGCGTTACCTCGATGCTGTCAATGAGTGTGTACCCCTGGACATATTTTGAAGTACGGAAGACACAACTTCGAGAGGGAAGCCGATAGGAGGATTTAGTTGGCTGGGCAGCTTTTAGGAAGCTGAGACGAAAGTCTTCAATCAACGTGTACCCCGTACCAACTTACGGCGCCGAAACGTGGCCTTTGACTATGGTGGTCTGGTCCACAAGTTTGCGCTGTTGCTCAACGCGCTATGGAACGCGCTTAGGCTCGGAGTTTTGTAGGACAAAATTGCAATGAATTAATCCGGCAAAGAACTAAAGTCACCGACATAGTGCATAGGATTAGCTCGTTGAAATGGCAGTGGCCACACACAAGAAGAAACCGATGGTCGATGGCCAAAGGTTCTGGAGTGGAGGTCATGTTCGGGAAGACGGAACGTTGGTCGACCCTGACTGGTGGGATGCCGATCTCTAGTAGTAGCCGGCCTGCTGGCAGCGAGTAGCTAGGGATCGGCCGTCTTATGTCTATTGAGCCTATGTCCAGCAGTGACGGATAGAGCTGCTAGTGAGTGTGAGTATGCCAGACTGGTGAATGTGCCCTAGCAAAAACTATGACTCAGTCTATTTATTGTTTTCCTGAGGTTATGTAATGTTATTCTATCATAGGAGTTTTACAGGAAAGCCATTGTCCGCTCGAACAGGGTCATTATCAGAACAGATCATCAAATTTTGCTAAAAGTGGGCGCTGCACATATAGAGAGCATGCTTGGTATTGGTGAGACACACTACGATGAATCATGATCGGTTTGCGCACGATACTGACGATCTGGTGACTGTTGTAATCGGTATTAGGAGTGGTAAGAAGGCGCCCGGAACTTGAGTGTAGTACTTCGGTACCCCCATACCGGATGTTTGTTACCATGAAAGCGTGTAATCGGGTTATAACTGAGCAATATCAAGAGCTGTTACTGCATAATGAAGGTTTTAACAAGTCTTGCTTGCCTTAGAAACTAGCACTAACCATGAGCTTCCTACTTTTAACTACTTATTACTAAATTCAAAAGAACACGCCCTTACCAATAATAGGCTGAGGAGTTTCATCACCTATTAAATTACTCTAATACAAAAATTATTAATAAAAAATGGAACCAAATGACAATCAAAACCAATCATTAAAAAAAGAATGAACAAATCAAAGAAATATAAAAAAAACTCTCCATCTTTTGGAAAGTCGAACAACAATGTTTAGTGTGTGTTATTTGTTTGTTTATAGTACCTACTTTTTAAAAAGTTCTAGTTTTAAGAAGTTGAAAACACTGGTTATTCTTTTTTACTTATTAATTTCCAAGTTATATGGGCTTGGCTTCTAATCTATCAAGAGAATTGAATAGCATTTTTTAGGCAAAACAACCGGCATCTGTCCTCCATAACCCACAGAATAATTGTACTAAACAAGAAGATATCAACGATATTACAAACTTGTTTACCCGTGAATCGAACCAAAATCATCCAGGTAAACTAAGAGAGCTAAGCCTAAGGAGATGTAAAAAAATTTTGCAATTATATACTGCCATTAATATGGTTATACATTTTTGTTTTATAAAATAAAACAACAATTTTCAGCAGATTTGTAATGAATATCTTATACACAATTTACATAATGACAGTAAACATCAACGGGGCTTGCGCTACTGAGGACTTCAAAATAGTTTTAATATAATTTATTTTTAATTAAACATTAATTAATTACTGTACCAAGATGGGCAAGAGACATTCACCGATAAATTTGATTTGGGTTATCCATAAGAAACAGCATGACGCCACAACATCACCTACCGCGCGACATAATGGGATATTGTGTCTTGTTTACCCGGTAGTTACGCTGACTACTGCGCCGTTTAATATGAAATGCAGCGGTATTGACACGTTATTACGATAGACATCGAATAATTGGACCGTCTTTTTATAAAAAATTAGAGTTAATACATGAGTCAAATTAGACTGTGTGTCTTTTTTGGAATCCCAAACGATGTCCGCCCATGTTTTAGACAAGGTCTTCGAGAGAAAGTGTAAACGATTATACAGTGGTTCTTTAATATATCTACTTTTTTCTTTTAGTAAAACAGTCTTTCATGACACCCTTATATATCGTACAAATGGAATAAAATGAAATCAATGGCTGTATAATAAACATACGCAACGATGGCTGTTTCTGTTTATTAGGTTTGATATAACTCGTCGCTGTACTTAATTGTAGATATCATATAACATCCAATATTTTCCGCAAAAATTAAAAGTTGAAATAAAACCAAAGATGCTATGGCAGAAAGCGTTAGATTCTTTGATGAATATTCACGAAACAAACAAATTTTCATAGTAACTTTCGTTCGTTATTGTAAAGTTCAGTTTGTGTTTACGCGAACAAAGTTAGTGTAGTAAACTGTGAACTGCAATAATGGATTGAGATTACTGATGAATCGAGAATCTACTATGATGAATTCTATGTTTTATTTATTAATGGGTTTGGTTAGATGCATAATACATAAAAGTTTGTTACACACTCAAAGGTAAAAACAAAAATATACATATGTAAACTGGATTTTTTTTTTTTTGTGGAGAAGACCACAAATTGTCGAACACGCTTTTGTGAATAATATCATCATCGTCATCATCATTAGCCATTCATCTGCGAGCCGCCAAATAGCGAAGCCGTCCGCATGTCCTCGCCGTCCGTTGCCGTGCTCATTGCGTGACCTGACCGTTACCGCGATCGATAAGTGGAGTGCGTTTCAGGCTACGTGTAATCGCGCACGTAATACGTATCGCCGCGCCGGGCAATCGTCGCGTGCGCGAATTTTAGCGGATTTTTGAACGAAAACCGTTGATGACGAAGTTGCGCAAACCTCGTTGCGTAAACTTTGTTTACATCGGGTTTCGTTTGAATTCATCGATCATTTGTTGCGGTGGCGTCGGCGGATAAACCGCCCGCGTCCCTCCTGTTTCGGCTGGCTCTGGAATTGCCGTTTTAACGGCAATTTCGGGGTTGGTTTAAAGGTTATAATAGAGAGCGAATATTTACCCGGAAGGTATTAGGTGATAATGCACTTTAATTTTGCGTATTGGTTCATGCGTGGAAGGATCGTGTTTTTTTACAAAATCTTGTTTCATTAGGAAAACTACGTATTTCTGCTAGGCCTCCTCGTCAAGCCCAGACGAGGAGGGCAGGGTCACACACAACCCGAGCCCCACCGGGAGAATAACAACGAGCAAGTCAAAGCGCGATCGGGGACTTCGTCATCATACGGAGTCAATGATATTGAATCTGAGAGCTATATTATCGCTGCAGCAACGAGAATGCATCTGAGGTCCGAAATGGCTGCCCCATGAGCCGCGACTGGCACTACTTCTCCCTCCCTGCGTCTGGCTCCTCGCGCCCTGTAGCTGTTTCTGAATATGGAAAGGTCCTCTTAAAAGATTTAGAAGAAGCTGGCTTGCCTCCCACAATTGCAGTATGGTTCGATAGTAAAGTACTTATTCTGTTTACCAGTTCACATCCTTTTTATGAGTCATTGTTCCCCTTTTTTATGAAACGAAACGTACATTCATTTCAATAAAAAAAATAATATTGTTTTTATTGTTGAACATGAGAACTTATTAGAAAGTAAAAATCACGTGTCTGTTTTAGCTTAATATTTTTCTCGTTGACATGACTATGACAATAATATTAAAAAGATGATATTTCCAAACAGAATATTTTATAAAAGGTAAGCTAAATCATTGAAGTATTTCTCAAGTAACCCAAAACACCATATTTTTGTGAGGATGAGTATTATACGCTCTTTAGTTTTGTAATGAGTTAACCAAGGAAATTTAAGTGTCAAATACACGGTTAGTACAAGTAATATATGTATAGGATTCATTTATTTCTTATGTCAAATAATAGTATAAATCGTTAAGTTAATAATAATGTTTCCGTTTTAGCGAGTAAGTCTATTAGCTATATCAACCAAAGAGTAAACGGAGTTTCCTATTTACCTTAGCTAATATAAAGTTTATAATATTTTCTAACTACTCAAAAAGATATAAAATTATATTGAAATATAAACATGGCAATACTTACCTTGGAACCAATTTCCGTATTTATTTTCTACCATAACTTGACCCAAAATGTCATTATTGTCTTATAATCAAAGACAGTAAAACTTCTTTATCTCAGAAATAAAAGAGTGACGTAAGAAATACGCATATTTAATAAACAATATTTAGTTATACTGTTATACTCTCAATCTTTTATCTCAAAAACAGATTTTTTCTTCATATTCTGTTCTAGAGACACCAGTGTCTATTACGAAACCAGTATCCGTAACTTAAATACCTTCTTATCTCTTGAGAATTTAGAATATTTTTTGGTAAAAAATAATTCACAAAACAAACTTTATATCAACTATATGCTTAAAAGTTATTCAATTATTCTTACTAAAAGATCACTTCAGTAAGTTCTTTGATTTTACATGCCAATATTTCAAAATTAATAAATAGAAGCTGTATTTTAAATAAAGTTGGAAAACGGTTTATTCTAGCCCACTTAAGGCACAGGATCTACAGAAATTGACTAAATATGAACGTATATAAACGAACTCTACTAACTAGAAATTATGCAAAATATATATTAAATCAATTTGATTCGCCAATTTTGCTATGCTTGGTCAATTCTGGACCTCAAACTAGAGAAAAATAAAACATATTAAAACTGTTTATTTATAGCAGAACTAAACTCTGATACATCGGATATTACCCAAAACAACGGAAGTAAATTTTTTACTTTTTTGGCTAAGCTAAGCAGTTATTGAGCATTTAACTTTTAAATACGAGTTATCTCTGTCTACAATAATTGCCAGTCACGCTTTTATTTCTAAATTCAACTTGTAGAAGACTTGAAATGTTTATAAAGAAAATCCTTAAGTTAATTCCCATTAAGACATTTCTAAAGGACATTATACTTCACTATCTTAGTTTATCAGTGGCCATTGTAGATCATGAATTTCACACATAAGCAGCCCGTGAGAAACCATTCCGAGCCCGCTGAATATTTTTATACTGTATTAAAATTTAATTAATCTTTCAATTTAATTTTTTTCTTTGAGGCTGATATGGTATATTATATCAGCCCGTACCCCACTAGGGTTTCACTATTGTAAATAATCCAATTTAAATTGGAAGTACAAATTAAAATTTTTAATAAAATTAGATTATCTTTAATGAACATAAAAGTGTTGGCACTTTTATGCAATTTGTTAATTAATTATATAATAATATAATATTTTTTTTTGTTGTCAGGTCAATACATATGTGTCATTTGTAACTTAATGACGATCAGCAGAATCAGACAATCTAGAGAGTTAACTAATCTATTTACGATGATTCATCATCATATTCAGTTGCAATATTGTTTTCTATAGTAGATTTCTTATATATCTATTTCTTAATCTTGATTTGGTGTAATTGATGCTTATAAAGAATCAAATTTGTAAACTTGGTTTTTTTTTCATTCTTACAAAAAATCCATTTAGTTTTTAGTAACTCGACCATATAACAATAATTTATTGATGAGAATTATGATTTATGCATATGAACAAAATTCCATGACTGGACTGATTTTATTATTTAAAATAAAATCAGTCAGTAGTATAAGAAAAAAATATTAATTAAATAAATTATTAATTAAACAAATGCCAAAAGTTTTTAGTAAAAATACCTTATGTATTAAACTCATAGCGTAAAATTGTGCAAATTCCTTTGACTCAGTGATCCACTTTAATTTAATTAAACTTAAACACATTTAAGGGTGTGACCTCGTTTCTTTGAAGACCTTTTTCTAATCAGCTTCTATATGACCAGATGACCAGTGAAAATTTTAGTCGTCTGCCTGAAACGGAAAAATAAAATCTATAGGTAAACAAAAAGTTTGCACTTTCAAGATATTTTATAATTATTTTATGTGAATCCTTTTTAAATACCAATTTAATAATAAGGTTTTTTTTTCATTTCAAATTTTGAATTATTTCCCGTTGTCCCCGTAGTGTGAAACACAAGTTTTTTTTTGTAACTATTCTAATTTAAAATATCCATTGTCTACTGCTGTATTTATAATAGCAGGGTTTCTATTTAACATCTGATGAGCAACTTTGTCGTGTACTTCTAGCTGTCATGTTATTTTTTGTAACAATGACGGTATTTATGTTAAAAATGTAATTGTTAATTTATGAATTATCATAGTATATCTTCATTTTATGGAATTATTAAGAAAGGCCTGAACATTTCCGTACACTGTAATGTATACGCTTTCTACAATTTTCTACATTTAGCACGTTACTGTCTGTATGACGCGAACCTCCTGGCTTAAACACATGAAAGACTAACTTCTCAAATGATTAAAAAGTGTAAGAATAAGCGTGTTTAAAAAGTGTAAGTATTTATTCAATGCAGTTCCCTAACAATGATTAGGTTATAGATAAGTATTTGATTTTTTTCATTTGAATCTTTACATGATCACGATGAAACAAAAGATACAAAAAGAAGATCGTAAAACCGGTATAAATTTCACATTCTTAAGAGAAGAACAAAATTCTTTGATGTGAACCTGAATGAAATAATAATTTTTTTTTTGTCGCAATTTTTTTATTTATTAAACAACCCTCAAAACAATTAAACAGAATTATCAAATTTCAGTTTAATTTTAAATTATCAATATTAACTTTAAGGCTTAATTTTAAGACTTCAGCTTCAGTTTTACTGGTATTTAATCAATTTATTTAAATTAAGTTTGGCTTTCTGAGTTCGTACCAAAAAACCCTGAATTCATTGCCATAAATTTAAAAACTCCGTTATTCTCACTAATTTAAGAGTTGCCTACAGGCTATCGCATCTAATCAGTTTAAGTCCAAACATAAGTTTCCTACATATTGAAATTTAAAGAAGTCCTCTTACGGTGTCATCCTTAGGACATGGTAGTTTTGGTCTGACCCAGGGCACAGTGGTATTATGCCGGCAATGATGCCGTAGACGTTCATGCCAAAATGTAGCAAAACTGCGTATGGACCATCACAGATTGTATTCAAATGATTTACTGCCATTAGCAAGTCAGCGCTTCTTCCTCATCTTGAACGAATATTAGTTTCATGCTAGTGTTTCTAAAGGGAAGTACTATGCTGGATATCCAACCCCACATTTTCTACCATATTTGGTTCTGCTACTTTTAAAATGTACACAAACGTAGTACTAGTATCATCTACAGATTAAGACTAGGACATGCATGTACCCCTGTTCATCTTGCAAAGCTACACATAAAGACAGCTCTCTCTGTGAATACAGACTATACTAAGGAACACTGACCATATATTTTACTTTCAATTATCCCAGACAATCCTCTCTTATGACCTGCTCTTCCCAACTGTTCCACCCATTTAAAAACTTTATCATCCTATGTTGATCCACAATAAAATATATATAATTCAATTGAACTGCCAGTTTATATCTCTTCTCATTTTAACTTACTAACCTTGTGTTTATTTAATGTCTCTCTTTTATTATAGACACATCAACAGAGACCATTGTGGAGGATTATAGCACAGCACATAATCAATTCTAAGTTTTTAACTGTGACTGAACAAGTTCATTTACAAAACGCGTTGCATATACCCGAGTCTAAAAACTTGACGTTGGCTAAATATATAAGGAAACGCCATTAAGCCGAAGAACTGACCTCAACAGCCTTTCGAGTTTTAGATGCTAGATGGGAGTCGATCTCCAAAAAAACTTCCTTTATATTTACCTGAGTACAATAGAAGCCGACACCATAATACGAGGCATGTTTTTTAAGTAAGTACCGTTTTGGAATTAATAAAGACGTGTAAAGATATAGCAAGAATTTTATTTACATCAGAGCCTGTACCTTAATCTACTTTTCTACATAATTTCCGTGAATATTGAGGCACCTGTTTTTTTTTGAATACCCTCATAAATTCTGCCGCTCAATTTGTTATCGTCTTTAGGACGTTGACCACTGAGGTTTCTTTTAAGTGCAGGGAACAACAGTAGTCGCTGAGCGCCAGATCAGGGCTGTATAACAATTAATATTCTTACAATAAAACAAACTTTAACGTGAATTCACAGCAATAATAGTGACTAATTTTAAATTGACTTTATAACCGCAAATAAAGGCGAAAAATTTGTATAACCACGGCGTTAATATAATGATAAAGATATTGCTGGACGAATAATACTCATCCTCGAGTCGCAAACTAAGGAAGCTTATAAATATGGAGAAAATATTATTAGCATTTATCTAGGTCTGTATATCGTAAGGATTAATTTAATGCTGAAAACACAAATAAAGAAGCAAAGTGTCAATGACCTAATAAACTTAACGAATTGTGTGTTGACCCTGATTGCCGTCCACAACTCCAGGTGAATAGACATCAACATCTTATTTGCAATGCTATAGACATAATTATTACTACCACAGTCTCACTTTGTGACCCTGAAATAAAACGTTTCGTGTGGAAAAAATATACATTGCAATAAATATTTGCCCTTATGAGAAATACCACCAACAAAGACTTTGTGTACAAAAAAATAATGAATGCTGAATTTTAATGATTAAATCAAAGTTTATTTAGAAGATAACCCTTTAAAATATTATTGAGTTTAAAATGTTATTTATATTGTCAAAAATTTTGATGCCTCTCTCTGTAGCCGAATTTTCATCATTAATAAAATATTTAAAGTTAATATAATATACAGTAACAAAATATTATTTAATATATAAATAGTTATTTATTGCTTTTTCACTGTTTTACAAATTCTAGATTTCCAATAAATTTGAATTTATCGAACAACACAGCAATGGTGATGACAGTAGAAGTAACTACAGGAATTGCCAGGAAGAACACTGGCATATTTTTCTGACTATATCCGTACATGTGTTTAAATTAATATTCTTCCTTAAAACTGTAACCATATTAAAAGCGTGAAGGAAATACAAACAATGTTATTATTCTAAATATCTATTTAATATTAGTCACAATGGGACATCAAAGTATTTGTCAACACCAACAAAGCTCGAATTTTATTTTAAAAAGTATATTATAAGAAAGAAAGATATATTATATATATAAGAAAAAAAAAGAAAAGAATATACCACAGGAGGTGTTGTTGACTCATCATTGAACGCCTTAAGTCCCATACTTTAATGTACTTTAAACTTTATCTAACTTTGACGGATCAAAAAGCACTAACTACCTGTATAATGCCATATTATAAAAGTTTTCTTTGTTGAATTAGTTTTAAACAATGCCTTACATCATTACAAAGAAGCTATATTTCCACAAATTAAATTTCAAAAATACTTTCGTTCACTTCATCAAAACTATCATGAGGTTGATGGTTGTTATGGGTCTTTATCGAAGTTTATGTGTTGACCCAATAAGTACACTGGCTTGCTATGTAAATTGAAAGTTAATACATTTTATTATTTTATTGTTTTATGCATGTACAAATTTATTGTTTTGATAACTTTCAAAAACTTTGTACAGTTATTATAGTTATTAAATAAAAAGTATTGGATAAAAAAAAAAAAAGGAACCAAAATTTATATAGTTTGAATTTTAAAACTTTTTATTTTGCTAAATTTTAAAATTGAAATAGCTTAAAAATATACGTAGATCTAATAACCGTTAATACTACACAGACAAACCAAACTAATTAGTAAAAAATGGACTAGTCTGAATGATTACACAGAATAAAGAATCTTAAGTGGAGCTAAAACCTTTCTTAATTATCTTTGGTATAAAACTTGAAGAGCTTTTACTTAACTCAGATGACAAAGGACTCCTTCGGACTTTAATTAAATATTGAGAACTTTCCGCGTTTTTAAATCACTAGAGATATGACTTAAATTATATATTATCAATTTTATTCTGTTTTAAGTGGTATTAATGATTCTTATTTACGAACCTTGTTCCTTCTCATCATATATAACAACTTTCTACCATTTTTATTAAATCCTCAGACCCCAAAGTAAAAAAATAATTGATAACGAATGCCAGCTATAAATTTGCATACCTTTAACTATTAAATGTTAATGACGGATAACGTTATCCAAAACTAAAAACTTTTATATTTTTCCCTTTTTTTGTTCTTACTACACTTATTTAGAAATAGACTAAAAAAATGTTCTCCATGATAATACGCTCTAGTAGGTCTGCAATAAAATCCGCGGGAGAGTGTATATATGTAAATACTACCCTAGATTTCCCATCTTAATGTAAATATCATATTATATTAAACACGCGTCTTATGCGACGTTTTGCTGCAATAACTATTGTAAAGAATATCACAGACAGAATGATTATGTGGTTAAGTCTCATATTCAATTTAAAAAATAAACTACGCATCACTACAACGTTCTTCAACAAATTAATTTAAAAACATTTCTATCGAACATCCAGTATGTTAATGTATTTAGCTTATTTTGTAGAAGGGTTGAAACGTCAAGGTCATTCTGAAAACTGTAATATATTGTTGAATTTTTTCTGTTTCTTACGAATACGTAAGAAACAGAAAGAATTTCAAATATAAAGCTTTTGGTAAAAAGCAAAGCAAAATGCTAACAGTACAAGAAACAATCCAAAATCTCATTCTAGCATATTTTGAATATTACGATCCGAAACCTAATGACGCCTAAATTTTTGCTCACTTTATTTCATCAGGCCTATCTATTAACATTGTAAGAAAATAAAAAAAATGTGAAATATTATGCCGTGAACTTACACCAATGTATCACCCTTCAACAGGAGTGAATTTAATTTTCTCTTCAAGTGTCGTCCTACTGCGTATACCCCATACATTAGACGAATAATTTATGCTTCGCGTCACGCCCTTTTATAAGTAAACATCGCTCTTATACGAATACGTAACGTGAGAAAACATTTTGCCTATTTGTGTTACGCCACTTAAGTGTTTCAGATGTTAAACGAAATTTTAACGCTTTTTCTGATGTTATAACAATAAAAAATTTAAAAGCACTCATTTTTATCCGTATTAGTGTTACTTTTAAAAAGGTCTGTGACGACTTTTTTTAAAACACGATTAAAATAAAAGTGGTTATTTAAAAAATATATACTTTCAGAGGAGCGCTTTAATTATAAAACATTTACAATTGTTACGTTCTTATTTTTATTTCATGGCATAAACATAAGTATTAAAATATTTTTTATAAAACTTGTTTAAATAAACTATAGGGTTCTTAATCGGGAGTCAACATTTGTATTTTGAAATAATACGATTGATAATAATAGACCACTTTTTAGGCAGTACAAAAATTAGCAATAAACAATCGCATAAAATAAAATCTGAACATACGACATATATGAACAAAAAAGTTTAACTATAATATTATTTGTACTTAAAATTATGCCTCTAACTTATCAGTATTTTTAGGCTGTTATAAAACCGCTATTTTTAAAAGTTGTGTATGATAAAATAAATTTAAATTTGAATAAAGTAAGGAAATAAGGTTATAAATTAAAATAAAATTCTAATGTCGTATTACTTTGTCTTATGTAGAATAAGTAATGAGTAATCCTGTTAGCGGCCAACTTTGAGTGTCAACTGTTTTCTTGTTCATTAGGGCGGAAAGTGCAGATCAAGTGATTACTATAGACGTAAGAAGATCATTGCGTTGAAAAGGTATATAAAAAGGCAGTCATTTCGATCGTTTCAGTAGTCGATACTTTAAAATGTTAAGACCTTTCAATTTTCTGATGTCAAATAACGCTTTTTGACCGGCTACCCAAAAGAAGAAGGTGATTAATTCAGAGCGTATGTTTTTATCTTATGTGTTACCTCGTCTTTATTTTTTAATGATAGATATTAGCTTCCTGTTGGTCCCATACCAACTTTACGGCACCAAAAATCACAACCTCGAGCGATGAAATTACTGACGCTGCCAAAACCGTAAAAGATAGAAATAAAGCATGTTTCACATAATTGTACATCTTGAATTGTGTTATTACATTTTCGATATATAAAGACGACATTTTCATAAAATGAATACCTTAAAAATTATTGGAGATATAAAATGCGGTGTCGGTGCGTGAAAACCGTCGCGTTTTCTGCCACCGCCAATTTTGTACGAAGAGCACATAGTTACATGCTTATGATGCGTAAAATAGTTATACGCTTTTAGATGTCGGTCACATTTTTTTTTGCATCGCTTAAACAGAGAAAAACAGACGGTCAATAAACGTTTTCTGAGCCTGAACATTTTCATAGCACAGATGTAAGCCAGGTAATACTGGATGGTATTAAGGGTAATCGGTTACAACACGTAGGTATTCAAAGGAATAAGAAAGTAACTTTAAAATGTAAGGTAACATTATGTATTCAGTAAAATATAATTATTCAAAACATACAGTTTAAACCTAAAAGACTAACTAAGTATTCAAATCATGTTTAGTTAATTTTGTCGTGTACTTCTATGTTATTCGATATTCATATAAAGTTGCGTAAAATGATAATTTTCTTTTTCTAATAAAATTATTAATTATTACCAATTCATAAATTAATAACTTTTGATAGTATTATAACTATAATTATTCAAATCAAAAGAGGCCTAACAGCAAAAAATTTTTTTTTTTTCAAATGTTAATTGTAACATACCGTTAGACAAATATGGTAAACCTTAATATAATACCTATTTACGGTACTTTACCTTATCTTCTTTATCAGAGTTATGAAAGATATGAATCTTCTAATTGATTTATGTTTTATTTTTAGCTCTGTTTCTGCTACATTTATTACGTCTAAATGACATAATATTGCTTAGTATGTCTTAAAATATTCAAGCGCGAAAATTTGTAATTATATATATATGTAAATGTGCATCACAATATGTTCACAATCAGTTTGAGCTTATTTGACAAAAAAGGGTATTAACATAAATTTTATTCAAGTAATTATGCTTTTATTAAAATTTCATCCCATAGTTTTAATATTTAAAATTAAAAAAGTAGGAAAACAGGGTTAAATATATATAACATTATACATCATATAACATCAACCTGTGGAGGACCACTGCTGGACATAGCCTCCCCTAATACGCCCCTATCCATTTAGGGTTTTGAAACCATATCCTACCACGCTGAACCACTGCGGGTTGGTCGGTGACTGACTCTTTAACATGCCCATCCTCGACGCATGGGTCATCTTACTTTTCACAATTGGAGATCGCCTCTATTGCCCCAACCAACTAGGAAACAACAATGAAAACTTGTTGAGTCCCCGTAGGATTCCAACCCACGACCTCCGGTTGCTAAAGCACACGTCTATACCACTGGGCTACGGAGGCAGTATAAATATATATAAACAACTTTCAATATTTAAAACATTGAAAAATAATAAAGTAAGAGTTTATTAATAGTTCCAAATTGGTAACGGTTAAGCTAAACGACTACCAATAATATACATGACTTTTTTCTGATTGTTAGTTTCTGATCAAGGAAGTTTAAGTCAAAAATTCAATTATAAACGTAGATAAATTCTTGCAAAAATATCATGAAGAACAGAATGAATCATAAAGCTACAAAATTAAAAAAAAAAAAAAAATATTTAATTTTAATAGAGAATATAGTTGATTCACTTCCAGTTTGGCATCCTTACAATCAGAAAAATTAACACGAAACTACTAAAGTCTCACTACAATAAATGTTCGTTTTGCCGAAATTTTTAGAGACGGACTGAAAGTGGGCATGTAGTAACCGAATTTCAGGTTGAAAGTATTGACAAAAATTCTCATATTTAAATTCTGACGATCATGCCAAACGATGCAGGCATGTACCATCACAATTCGCCCCGTCAACATGGGACGCCGGGAACAAAAACTATGCAACCAAATTTGATAAATTCAAAATGTTAAAAAAATTCTAACAATTATAAAATGAAAAAGTTATATTTAATGAAGTACACGAATTAAAACAGTAGTTTTAGTTATAAAACTTTGTTTTGTACTCATAGTGTTGTTATTGGCGGCCCATTTCCATGAATAAGAAGGATAAACAACAGCAGGTGAGGCACCTGCGCTCATAAACCTTTGTAGCACTGCTAATGTTAGAAGTGCTGATTGCGGATTTATTGCGCTACCTCAAGCGGTTGGTTTATGCATCGGCTATGCAACCCGTTGCTTAACACAATTGTGTTTTCAGCCGCTTAACGAAGCTATCTGTTTCACGGCCGAACTAATTGTTTTACAACTATATTAGCCCGTTGAAAATCAATTTGCACTTATTTCTTGTTACAGGAACCAGTTACTATTAACACCTACCCGTCGAGCCCGGCAGGTCAGGTAGGATTTATAACGATCGGCAATCGCCGGGACTGCCGATTGCGTTGGTTGGTTGACGCAACCTATGTATCAGAAATAGGCGGTAACCCAACCGGTAGTACGATGGTCGATCGGGGAAATGAAGGATCGCTTGGTCTTCAATACCAAATCGATCAAGCGATCAGTGAGAAGCTCGGTCGCGAATCAAAATTTCTGAAGTTAACCGGATGCGATTACGGAAATATGCAATATTGGTCGCGGAGCATGGCCCAATAGCTCCTTCCCTCTTTTTCTTCTTTTACTGTGGGAAAATGCCTACGCATACCCGTCCTCGCGGGGGCAAAGACGAGTTATTTCGGACTCGCGCCGAGTAAAACCACCCCGTTGTTCCTTGGTAGGTCACAGGAACTTTTTCGCAGTCTTCTGCGGCCAGCGCTGGCCACCGAAGCAGCGCTATCTCGGCCCTACGGCCATCTGCCTCCCCGCGCGCGTCGATATATATTATTGCTGAAGGTTATGAAACATACATATATATATATTTATTCATTCTCATCATAAGTAAGATTTATTATATAATAGCGTCTCGTAATCGGTTTAGAGGATATCATTAGATTTTGTAATTTCGCTTAAAACATCAAAGATTAAATAACCTTATTTATAAATTATTAATGAATGTTGATACTTTTAGGCTAAATTCGGGCACCTTCTTAGACACCAGATCAGGAAAAATATAATACGTATTTGCTAACGGAAACAAAACAATAAAACTAATCTGGTACGGGTTGTAGTTTTGGAACTTTGTTAGAAAGTAAAGGTTTCTGTTTGTGAATCGTCTTTGATTACTATTTTTTGTTTATTGTGGATAAAAATTAATAAAAATATATGAAATTTCAAATTATATATGGTTTGATATTCCTAGATGATTTACATTACATACACGAATAATAAAGTTAGTGTCTTAACTTTTCTCCAATCTTTATTATTATGAGAACTCAGTAAAACCCATTATCATTCCATTAACAGGTAATGTGTTTAAGCTTCTTTCAAGGAAGAAAGTCGGCTGGACCCGCCAGTTCACATCATTTAGGAGCCTTTGGCAACTCGGTATACTGAGAAGAGGACAAAAGACTTCTTACGTTTATTTGACTTCTTGTAATCATCGTCTATTAATAATGCAACTGCTTCTGTGGCTGTTATATAGAAAATAGCAAAAAAACCTTCATTACAAATTTGCTGATCTGAAAAAATATGGAAAAGCAACATTTACCTGCCTGCGTATGCCGATTCCATCCTTCAACAGGGCATTTCTCCCAAGGCGTTGCTTGGAAAGTGAGGTCATTCTGTTCTTAAGAAGGATGACACCAGATCTCACTTTTAAGCCACATATACAAGTTGTTCTCTAGAGTTTCATGAGACTAATCGCCTTACCAACAAGTTCGACGAGTTCCAGCCACCGAGCAGGCTGGCTCGCAGAGGATTTAGCACCATAGACCACATTTACATCAAGGCGCGTTGTACAAAATCTTACATGAGTACAATCAGCCTTTGTGCCTTTGTCTTTGTGGGATTATGAGAAAGCTTTGATTCTGTGGAAAACCTGGGCTGTTCTGAAGCTCTCAGCGATGCCAGTAATGATTATCACGTCGAGGTGCTGAGAGGTCTACATGGTGCGCTGTTTCTATGTCCATCCTGATGCCGGGGTCACACGAGACCAATTCAGTTGCGCCGTGGAGTGCGACAGGGATTCTACTCGAAACTGTTCACAAATGCTTTGGAGGGCGTCTTTAATACCTCAGGACTGGGTTGATGTGGCATAACATCACCAAAGAAAGTTAGAGGTACTCGCTGTTGATGTTTATGTTTATGACACCTGTTTTGCCGACAATATCGTAATATTGGCCGAATCGTTGGAGTGCTTGCAAGATATGTTGCACAGCCCAAACGAGTCCCTCCCAACGTGTTTGGCCTCTGCAATGAACTTGGACAAGACAAAAGTCATGCTCAACGAACATGTTCTCCCAGGGCCGATCAGTGTCGATGGCGTTACCTCGATGCTGTCAATGAGTGTGTACCCCTGGACATATTTTGAAGTACGGAAGACACAACTTCGAGAGGGAAGCCGATAGGAGGATTTAGTTGGCTGGGCAGCTTTTAGGAAGCTGAGACGAAAGTCTTCAATCAACGTGTACCCCGTACCAACTTACGGCGCCGAAACGTGGCCTTTGACTATGGTGGTCTGGTCCACAAGTTTGCGCTGTTGCTCAACGCGCTATGGAACGCGCTTAGGCTCGGAGTTTTGTAGGACAAAATTGCAATGAATTAATCCGGCAAAGAACTAAAGTCACCGACATAGTGCATAGGATTAGCTCGTTGAAATGGCAGTGGCCACACACAAGAAGAAACCGATGGTCGATGGCCAAAGGTTCTGGAGTGGAGGTCATGTTCGGGAAGACGGAACGTTGGTCGACCCTGACTGGTGGGATGCCGATCTCTAGTAGTAGCCGGCCTGCTGGCAGCGAGTAGCTAGGGATCGGCCGTCTTATGTCTATTGAGCCTATGTCCAGCAGTGACGGATAGAGCTGCTAGTGAGTGTGAGTATGCCAGACTGGTGAATGTGCCCTAGCAAAAACTATGACTCAGTCTATTTATTGTTTTCCTGAGGTTATGTAATGTTATTCTATCATAGGAGTTTTACAGGAAAGCCATTGTCCGCTCGAACAGGGTCATTATCAGAACAGATCATCAAATTTTGCTAAAAGTGGGCGCTGCACATATAGAGAGCATGCTTGGTATTGGTGAGACACACTACGATGAATCATGATCGGTTTGCGCACGATACTGACGATCTGGTGACTGTTGTAATCGGTATTAGGAGTGGTAAGAAGGCGCCCGGAACTTGAGTGTAGTACTTCGGTACCCCCATACCGGATGTTTGTTACCATGAAAGCGTGTAATCGGGTTATAACTGAGCAATATCAAGAGCTGTTACTGCATAATGAAGGTTTTAACAAGTCTTGCTTGCCTTAGAAACTAGCACTAACCATGAGCTTCCTACTTTTAACTACTTATTACTAAATTCAAAAGAACACGCCCTTACCAATAATAGGCTGAGGAGTTTCATCACCTATTAAATTACTCTAATACAAAAATTATTAATAAAAAATGGAACCAAATGACAATCAAAACCAATCATTAAAAAAAGAATGAACAAATCAAAGAAATATAAAAAAAACTCTCCATCTTTTGGAAAGTCGAACAACAATGTTTAGTGTGTGTTATTTGTTTGTTTATAGTACCTACTTTTTAAAAAGTTCTAGTTTTAAGAAGTTGAAAACACTGGTTATTCTTTTTTACTTATTAATTTCCAAGTTATATGGGCTTGGCTTCTAATCTATCAAGAGAATTGAATAGCATTTTTTAGGCAAAACAACCGGCATCTGTCCTCCATAACCCACAGAATAATTGTACTAAACAAGAAGATATCAACGATATTACAAACTTGTTTACCCGTGAATCGAACCAAAATCATCCAGGTAAACTAAGAGAGCTAAGCCTAAGGAGATGTAAAAAAATTTTGCAATTATATACTGCCATTAATATGGTTATACATTTTTGTTTTATAAAATAAAACAACAATTTTCAGCAGATTTGTAATGAATATCTTATACACAATTTACATAATGACAGTAAACATCAACGGGGCTTGCGCTACTGAGGACTTCAAAATAGTTTTAATATAATTTATTTTTAATTAAACATTAATTAATTACTGTACCAAGATGGGCAAGAGACATTCACCGATAAATTTGATTTGGGTTATCCATAAGAAACAGCATGACGCCACAACATCACCTACCGCGCGACATAATGGGATATTGTGTCTTGTTTACCCGGTAGTTACGCTGACTACTGCGCCGTTTAATATGAAATGCAGCGGTATTGACACGTTATTACGATAGACATCGAATAATTGGACCGTCTTTTTATAAAAAATTAGAGTTAATACATGAGTCAAATTAGACTGTGTGTCTTTTTTGGAATCCCAAACGATGTCCGCCCATGTTTTAGACAAGGTCTTCGAGAGAAAGTGTAAACGATTATACAGTGGTTCTTTAATATATCTACTTTTTTCTTTTAGTAAAACAGTCTTTCATGACACCCTTATATATCGTACAAATGGAATAAAATGAAATCAATGGCTGTATAATAAACATACGCAACGATGGCTGTTTCTGTTTATTAGGTTTGATATAACTCGTCGCTGTACTTAATTGTAGATATCATATAACATCCAATATTTTCCGCAAAAATTAAAAGTTGAAATAAAACCAAAGATGCTATGGCAGAAAGCGTTAGATTCTTTGATGAATATTCACGAAACAAACAAATTTTCATAGTAACTTTCGTTCGTTATTGTAAAGTTCAGTTTGTGTTTACGCGAACAAAGTTAGTGTAGTAAACTGTGAACTGCAATAATGGATTGAGATTACTGATGAATCGAGAATCTACTATGATGAATTCTATGTTTTATTTATTAATGGGTTTGGTTAGATGCATAATACATAAAAGTTTGTTACACACTCAAAGGTAAAAACAAAAATATACATATGTAAACTGGATTTTTTTTTTTTTGTGGAGAAGACCACAAATTGTCGAACACGCTTTTGTGAATAATATCATCATCGTCATCATCATTAGCCATTCATCTGCGAGCCGCCAAATAGCGAAGCCGTCCGCATGTCCTCGCCGTCCGTTGCCGTGCTCATTGCGTGACCTGACCGTTACCGCGATCGATAAGTGGAGTGCGTTTCAGGCTACGTGTAATCGCGCACGTAATACGTATCGCCGCGCCGGGCAATCGTCGCGTGCGCGAATTTTAGCGGATTTTTGAACGAAAACCGTTGATGACGAAGTTGCGCAAACCTCGTTGCGTAAACTTTGTTTACATCGGGTTTCGTTTGAATTCATCGATCATTTGTTGCGGTGGCGTCGGCGGATAAACCGCCCGCGTCCCTCCTGTTTCGGCTGGCTCTGGAATTGCCGTTTTAACGGCAATTTCGGGGTTGGTTTAAAGGTTATAATAGAGAGCGAATATTTACCCGGAAGGTATTAGGTGATAATGCACTTTAATTTTGCGTATTGGTTCATGCGTGGAAGGATCGTGTTTTTTTACAAAATCTTGTTTCATTAGGAAAACTACGTATTTCTGCTAGGCCTCCTCGTCAAGCCCAGACGAGGAGGGCAGGGTCACACACAACCCGAGCCCCACCGGGAGAATAACAACGAGCAAGTCAAAGCGCGATCGGGGACTTCGTCATCATACGGAGTCAATGATATTGAATCTGAGAGCTATATTATCGCTGCAGCAACGAGAATGCATCTGAGGTCCGAAATGGCTGCCCCATGAGCCGCGACTGGCACTACTTCTCCCTCCCTGCGTCTGGCTCCTCGCGCCTTTTGATGAATAATTAACTTATTACTTCAAATGAATCTCATTTTCTTTATGAGTAAGAGTTCAATAAAGTATTTTTCTTTTAATAGATTTGTTAGAAAACTCATCTCTAACTACATTATCATTAAGTTAGCGTTGTCCAAAATTACACTTAGTAAATACTTAGTGTAATTGAAAAATGCAGTTTTTAAATAAAGACTGCATTTTTCAATCGTATAAATACTATTTTATAGCATTGTTTTGTACGAGTGAAATATCTACATATACAAAAGTAAAGTGGTTAGACATCAAATATTTCTTTGACATTTTTGTATGCTGCAAGTGTTACAAGAAAAGCTATTTTTTTAAACTTTGACAAAAAAAATGTATCTCTATATAAACCAGAAAAATACGTTTTAAAATTACTTGCAAACGATCCAACATACGTTACGACATTAGTTAGCTGTTAAAGTTGCTTGTTAAAATGTATACATTGAAATATAGTAGATACACGGTTGATGAGGAATTGAATAGCCATGTCACGTTTGTCTAACTTAGGGATTTGAGAGATGTTAATGTTTAACAAATAATTACTTGTAAAGGTATAAATTGTATTAAATTTAATTACTTTTAAAATAAATATCAACTTTTAAAAAATAGATAAAAGGAACATGGCACGATTTTAAATAATGAATTTACATGTTACGGTTTTGTCATTTGTTACGATTACCAGTGACCAGTATTAATTATAATTATTTACAATCACCTATTCCAACTGTATTATCAACCAGTCTGTGACTGAAAATTGCAAATCTGTTTTAATCAATAGAATCTGATCAATAGAATATTATCACACAATACGTATTCATATCAGGTGTGTTTTTTTACGCTGTTAAAGATTTATAACAGTGATATTTCAAGTACAACCTAAGAATTTTATCAGATTTTTTATAATAATCCCCGCTTATAAATTATGTGAAATAACTTAAATCCATTTGGTGCATATTCTTACTGATGACACTTAATTCACAATTAAAGCAGCCCTAAATAGGTATTTTGATCGGTGATCGGACCAAAGTCCGATTTTTGTATGAAATGTGATACAATTTTTTACCATTTGTTTTTAATACTTGGGTCAAAATTATTTTAGTAGATATAATAGCAATGTTCAATTATTAACTTGTACAGTAATAAGGCGAAATTTAACAGAACCACGCACGCACGCGCTTTTGTTCGCCTTATTACAAAGTTAGGGAATCACCCAGAAGTCAAAAGATAATTTTAAATATAAGATACATTCATCGTAAAAAGAAAAAAAGATTTACTTTATTAAAAAGTTAAAGAAAACGTGCCTTATCATTTATCTTGCTTATCATTAAATAAATATATCCATATTTTATTCATACGCCGATAGATTAAAATTCCTTTGAAATATTAATATAATTATTTTTAAATGATAGGTTGACCGGTGGTAGGTCAGGAGACCGTCTGGGTGGGTACCACCTCGTTGCCTATTCCTGCCGCGAAGCAGTGGTGTGAAAATAGACTCAACGCCCTATGTCTCACGGTAGGCAGCGCGTTGGCGATACCAATGGTATTGCTAATGTCTATGGGCGTCGGTGACCACTTCCCATCAGGAGGCCCGACTGCTCGTCTGCCTGCGTATGCCATAAAAAGAAGATTTAATTATATACTTTGTGATTTTAGTTTATTAGATATTTCAGAAATTAAGAACATTATGGCGTTAAAAATCACAACCTCTTGCGATTAAATTGCAAACGCTGGTTTAATCTTAAAGTAAGGTTTGCATAATTGTTCTACTTGAATTGGATTGCAAGAAAGTCCGCGAGAGCATATATCTATGTTTCAAGAATAGCCTACAATAAGCATTTTAATTAAACCATTTTTAAAAATTGCAGTCAGGCACATTCAAAGCTCATTAAAGGCATTATAGTGTAAGTGTATATAAAAGTGAATGCATTTAAATTTTTTTTAATTTTTTGTGCATTTGTGACATTTTGAGTAAATGAATTCTTTAAGAGACATTAGTGATTTAAAATATAATGGCATAAATAGTGGGGTATTTTTTAATAAAATTGGTTTTACAAATTTTTAATTCTTTATTTTTTGAAATTTCAGTTCAAATTTAAGTTTCAAAACAAAAATTAAATAATTAAAAAATATTAATAAAGTTTCCCTTTAATCAAATAATAAAATTTTAATTTAAAATTGTAAAAAAATTTCAAAAAATTTTTAAAAAAAAAATGAAACCGACTTTTAAAACCATATTTTTTGTTTAAAGTAATAAAAACCTTTTGGAAAATAATTTTAATTTTTAAATTTTACGGTTAAATTTTTAACCTTTACTTTACATTAAAATTTTGGGCCAAATCTTTTGGGTGGGTTTACAATTTTTAGGGGAAAATCACCCAATGGGAAATTGGGGATTAAAAAAGATTATTAAGGTTTTTTAAAATTTATTCAAATTTATTAAAATAAACCCTCTTTGCTTCAAAGTTTAATTTTAAAATTTATAACGTTTTCCAAAGGGAAATTGGGTTTTAAAAAAAATTTTTATTTTTTTCCCTAAAATTTTAATTTAAAAAATTTTTCCCCCAAAAACCCTGGATTTAGTGGTTTTAAAAAATAATATTTTTTCTTTTTTGATCTTTTTATTTCTTTAAAGTTAAAAAGAGAGTCTTTAAAGATTTTAAAATAATCAAAATAATTTAATTTTAGGGTTTTATATATTTTAAAAAGTTTTTTTAAAATTTTTGAATTTGTTTAAGTTTTAATTCCTAATTTAATTTGAAACCAAATTTTTTTTGAAATTTAATTTTGGTTGGGTTTTAACTTTAAATGCCAAAGGGTCATTTAAAAATTTTTTAATTTAAAATTTTAGGCCAATGTTAATTTAAAAATTAAACGTTTTGCATAAAAAACAAAATCATATGATATGAAAGGCCGTTTTTAGGGTTTTTTGTTGTTTTTAAAATGAAACATTAATATGTTTTTTTAAATTTTATAACAATACAAAATATTTTTATAACTTAAATAAAATTTAAAAAATAAGTAATCATTTTCAAGTTAGAAAAAAGCAAATTTTAAAAAAAATATTAATAAAAAAATAGGGAAAAGTTTAAAAACTTAGAAATCTTTAAAATTTTTTTAAAACATAAATTTAAAGGGTTTTCTTTTATATTGTCCCAATGTAAAATTTTAAAACGTTGAATTGGGGAATTTTTTAAAACATATAATTATGTTTATTTCCCGTGTCAAAAATTACATTGGTTTTTTTAAAATCTTTTTTAAAATTTATTGTTTTAATTTAAAAACTTTTTCCAAACGATTAAAATTTTTTTTATTGGTAAAATTGCAGAAGGTATTTCCGAATTTTCCTAATTTGTGAATATTTTTATTTTAAAATTTTTTTTATTAAACGGCCCCTTTCGGAAGGAAAATTAGTTGTCTTGAAAATTTTATATTTTTGTATCTTTCAAATTTTATAAATATATGTTATTTAAAAACGTATGAAAAATGTTTTTTTGGTTTCCAACCTTTTCCAAAAAAAAATTTTTAACGGGGTTTAAAAGTTAGTTATTAATAAATTAAATTTTAAACACCAAAAGAAACCATTGTTTAAAATATAAAGATTATATATTAAATATTATTTGGGTAAATTCTTTATTATTTGGTTTTTTGAAAAATATACATTTGATGTTTTTAAAACCTGGTATAAATTTTTTTTAATAAATAAATTTAATTAAAATGACAAATTTCAAAAAAACAAAAAAAATTATTAATATAAAAAGGAACCAAACGGTTTTAACTTTAAACACCCCATTGGTGCTAAAAAATTAAATTGTTTTCAAGTTCCGTAATGTGTTAAAATTTAAAGTGAATAAAGCGGATTTAATTTTATTTCATTAAAAACAAAAGTTTATTTTTTTTAAAAAAAAAATTTAAGAACCCCTTCTTTTTTAAAAACGTAAATATTTTAGGGAAAAAATTTGTGTTTTTTTTTCCCAAAAATAAATTTTAAATGTTAAAAGAATAAATTTATTTTGGGAAGAAAATAGTTTTTTTCCCTTGAAAAAGGTTTTATTCAAATTTTGGCCCTATTTCCCAGTAAGTTCCAAAACCGGTAAATTGATTCCAAAGTTTCCAGAACAAACCAAAAAAAATTTTATTGTAATTTTTATAGTATTATAAAAAAATATAATCCAAAAGGTTTTTTACGGAATTATTAATTTAATAATAAAAAAATTCGAAAGATTTTTTTATATACGAGTAACATTCCCAGATGGGTGGTAAATAAAAATAGAAATATCCCAAGGTCCTATAAAGGGATTTAATTGTTTTGAAATCCTGCTTGGTTAAAAGGGGAAAGATTTTTAACCCCTTTCAAAAGGCACCTGGACCCATCTAGGGCCCTAAACGTTTAAATATTAAAATTGGTCGTTTAATTTTTAAAATAAGACCGGTTTTGGGTTTTATTTTTTTTAACAAAAAAATTTAAAACAACACGCTTTTTTAACAAAATTTTAAAATTTTTATAATTTAATTTATTTTTAAAATAATATGATTTTTTTAAAAATTTTTTTGGGGAAATTTTAAATATTATTTTTTTCAATTTTACGACCCTTTTAACAACTTTAAAATAAGAAATTAAAAAATTTCCAAAATTGGTAGCTTTTCCTTTATCCAAAAACGTTTATTTAAAAGATGGGAATGTCAAAAACATTTTATTTAAAATGGGTTGGTTATTTTAAAAATTTCTTTTTAATAAAATAAGGCTTTAAAAAAACTAATGATTTTCCATACCGTAAAACCCCACCGATGGAAAACCAAATATGAAAAAGTTATAAACCCTAAAAAGGTTGTTAAATCTTTTTCTTTTACCTTTAATGCACAGTGTTACCGGGGTAGGTCCCCTGTTTTAAAGGAGACCTCTGGTGGCAAACCAAACCCCTTTGCCCATTTCTGGGCGAAGCAAAAAAAACACGCCTGTTCGTTTTTGGGAACCCTTTTAGCAAATAAACGGAAACAACTTTCCAACCAAAGTGGGGGTTTTTTAATTTTTTAATGCTATGGGCCTTTGACCACTTCCATTGTTTTCCGGGCCCTATTTAAAAAAAAAAAAAAAAATTACATTTCCCGGTATGAATATTTTTTAATCCCGTAAAACCCATCAATCAAGCCTTTCAAAACCCTTCTTGTTTTAAATGAATTGAATTTTTTAAAGTTTTCACCAATTTAAACCAAGTATAATAAAACACCGCCAGTTTTCAAGCCCAGGCTTTAAAATTATTTGAATTTTTCTTTGTTTTTAAAACTTGTTTCTTGTTGTAATTATTAAAATTTTCTTTTTTAAAAACGTTGGGTGATTAATTTTTACAATAAAAAGAAATTTTTTTTAAAAACTTTACAATTTATTTTGGTTACTTGCTTTGTTTAATAAACCCTTTTAAAACTTTATGAATGGCGTGAAACATTTTTCAGGCGTGTGCCATAAAAAAAAAAAAGATATTTATTTTTTCCAAATCCTTTGGGAATTGTGCGCTTTAACAACAAAATCCCATAAACGTTTAAACTTAAAAAAAAACCTTTAAAAAACATTTGTTTTAATGTTATTAAACTAAATCAATTTAAAATAAAAAAAATGGTAATAAATGCTCGCCGTTTTTAAACTTTTTAATTTTTTTAAAATGTTCTATAAATTTAGTAATAAAATGAAATTTTTAAAATGTTATAACTTTTTACTAAAAAAAATGTATATCTTTTAAGATTTAATACGTTGCAATTTCTAAATATATTTAATTGAAATTATTTTTGGGTTGTTCTGTATTTAAATATTTAAACGAAAAATCTTTTAAACCTTTGGATAAAATTTTTAAAAAAAAATCTTTAAACTTTAAACGTTTAAAAACGTTTTTTAATTTAATCACAAGGTGATTTTTAAAAACAAACTTTTTACTTTCTTTTTTAAATAAATCTTTCAAAGTTATTAAAAAATTGCCCAAATTACAATTGAAAGAATTTTAAAAAAGTAACACGTAAAAAAATACCAAAATTGAATCCCCCTTTTTTTAATAAACAATAATTAGGTGTTTTCTTAAAATTATATTTATTTTTTAGCTTTTTGGAGGCCAAAATTTAAAAAATTTTAATTTTTTTAAATTGGAGTAATTTTAAGAAAGTGATTTTCAACCCAAATTTTTTTTTAAATTTTCCCTTAAAATTATTTAAAAATAGTTTAATGGACTTTAAAAACAAAGTTTTTAAAAGGCCTTCAATTGTAAAATTTCGAAACGAACATAGGGTAAATTATATATTTTTTGGTTTTGAAAAAGGGTTTTCCAGAAACCTTGGCAATAATTTTTAATTTTAATTATATAACAAAACAAGTTTTTTGCAAATTTGTTGTTTTAAGAAATCTGGATGTTTAAACTTCTTTCTTATTTTTTTTTTTTATAAATAATAATCCGTTTTGTTAACCCTTTGGTTAGAACAATGGAAAGTCATTTGGAATAATTAAATAGGCTGAACTTGGGTTTCCAAAATTCACGTTTGTTGCTTATATTTCTTCTTTTAAAAGTTTACCATTTTTGATAGCTGAAATCTGGTCTTTCTTTTCTTTCATTTCCAAAGTTATTTGGGCGGTAATCATCAAGTTACGAATAACTTTTTTGAAAATTAACCATCTGCCCATAACCCAAGGATAAAAAGTATTCTATGAATGAATTGGTTGTTATAAATCCGAAGTTCTAAAACCTGACCTTGACAACTGACCGATTTTTACATTTCCGTCCGCAAGATTATCTTTTCAGAACACTTTTGGGACCCATTGTCCTGACAAACAATCAACATAGTACAAAGGTTTTCCCTTGGAATCGACAAATTTCGGAAACACAGCTAAGACCAAGGGTAATGAAATAACGCAGTAAGCTCGGTAAATTTTTTAATCGACCAACACCATTTCCCCTTACCATTAATACTTTTAGTTTTATGTAGAAAAAACAACAACACAGCAGATTATATAATGATTATTTTTTAAATTTAATAATGATAAGACGACCTAAAAGAGGCCCTGCGTCGGACTTTAAAAAACCGCGTCTTTTTTTCGTTCGGAACTTTATAAAAGGGATACATCAAATCCAAGTTATCAAAAATTATGCCGACGCTGTGTATATAAGGTTTTTGCATAACTCTTCCTTCGAATACTAAATCTTCATTAACGTTCATATATTTCCAAAAGTTTTGTAAGTTCATAGAACAAAAGATGTTTACAAAAAAAAAGTTAACTTTGGTAAATATTCACGAAAAAAATTTATTATGGACAAAGCTTGATTTAAAGTTCAGTTTGTTTTGCTACGGTAATATGAAAAACTGAAAACTTTTAATTATTAGATAATAGTAAATCGAAATCTGTTATAATGTGGAATAGTTTTTATTTTAACAATGGGTTTTTGTTAAGTTTTTAATAAAAAGTTAAAACAAAATATGCATCCTAAACCAAATTGACTGTCCGGCAGGTGTGCGGGGTGTGCATAAACCGGGTGGGTTTCAAACTCGGGGAAACAACAAATTTTTATTCTTGTTTCTGTTGGCTATACAAATTGGGCCCGACATCAATTGGAAAAGGTATGAGATCCCCATCCATCCCCACCAACCCAATTGGCCAGCGTGGTGAGATGCGGTCAAAACCTTAATGGATGTGATGTATTTACAAGACAGGATTTTTTTTGGGAAAGACCAAAAATTGTCGAAAAACTTTTAGGAATAATTAAGGAATAGTTAAAAAATAATTTAAATAAATTATGAAATAAAATAATTAAAACAATATTAAAATTTTTTTGAAATTTCTGTGGTTATCTGTAAATTGGGATTATAAAATACCATTTCTGTTATTTCCACATAACGAAAAATGATCAAAATTTAAAATGGTAAAGACAAACCGTAGGATCTATTTTTGAAACTCTCTTATAATTAAAAAAATACAACAAATTCAAAAATACGACGAGAACCACATTTCAATCAATACAGAAAATTCAAATTTCTTTATTCAATGAAAGTTTACATTTGGTGATTATCAAACACACCACCCGGCGGAAAAGGACGAACCTGAAAGAAGAACCGGGAAAAAACGGGCTATTTTATTATCTTTTCAAATAACAAACAATTTGAAAAGGCCTAACATATTTATTTTACAACAAGATTGGATCAAAATTCATTAAGGTGTTTTCATTTAAAAATTATTAATATCTAATAACCTTTAACATAAACGTTCCTTGACTAACTTTTTAAATTTATTAATAGTTAAGTTCAACGTTTATAATTTTATTGGAAAACGTATACATTGTCCCATAAAAGACTTATTATTTTCCATCTAGTTTCAAGTTAAATTATTTTTGTTCCTTGTTCTATGTCAGTGATCACAATGTCTTAGGAAATCATGCCTTTTTTTACAATTAAATTTTCAAAATTTTGAGAAACGGTCATTATTTTTATTTCTGTAGAACTTTCTTAAGATTCTTTGGGGCCCAGGTTATAGACTGCCGGGAGTTTAGGTGTAGGTTGTAGGAAAATCATTTATTGAATTAAATTTTGGGTTATTCAATGTTAACATAAAAACTTAAAATTACAAAAGCCTTTAGTTTTCCCTTGCGACAAATCTTTTAATAAAACCAACTCATTTTATAGATGAAAAATAATGAAACGGGAAAAGTGTAATTAAAATTTCCCAAACATCGTCAGGGATCATGATTTGATAGGTCCCTTTTTCGGGGACCGTCGGTTGGGTACCACCCGCGGTGCCTACCCATTTTCAACAAACTTTGGAAACACATGTGTTCCAGTTAGGGGGCACCATAGCCAGGTATTTACTGGGTAAACGAGACAATATTTGGTCTCACGGAGGTGCGGTGGGTGATACCGGGTATTTAATGTCTATGGGCGTCGGTGACCCTTTCCCAGGTGGCCTGACTAAAGTCTGTTGCGTACATTAAAAAAAAAAAAAAAGTTTTTGTCAATTATTATATTAATAGAGCGTTTACGGTGGGTCATTAATTTCAGTTTAAAGCGTTAAAAATTTTTTTTTTATTATTAAAATAATGTTTAGTAAAAAGTGAATACCAAATCATTTAATCAAACAACACTCCAATTTAAATTTCAACCCCGTAAAATGATATTCCGAACATCTGTCCAAAACGGGCTGCCCTTATTTATTAAATTTTTTTTCATTTTTTTTTTTTTATATTTTTGTTTTCCCCTGACCAATCAGGGCCGGGGTCTTTCTTTTTTTCTTTCTGTATTTGTTTTTATATATTTCCTTTACACATTTTTATTTTCATATTTCGTATTTTTCCCTTCTAATTTACATTTCCTTTAATATCCAGTTTCTTTATTTTCTTGTTTATTTTTCATTTGCTGTGATGATTTAACCAAAGAACAATTATAATTTCGAATTAATTTCAACACGTTTTTTTTATTGCGTTCTACTTTAAAACTTTGGTTCATTTTTTGTCTTTTTTCCGGTAAAATTACCCTTTTGGTTTTTTACATTTCTTTTAACAATTTTTAGAATTACAGATCCCCCTTTAAAGTTCTTATTTTGGCGATTTTTTTTTTATTTTTTCTTTCACATTTTTCCTTTCTTTAAAATTTTTTTTGTTGCTTTTTTTTTCATTTATTAAAGGCAGTTTTTTGAATTAAATTTTGGCATTTGATGCATAATTTAATATCAAATTTAAAGACTTATAAATTATTCTACTTTAATGACAACAATTGCTTTTTAATAACTATCTTTTTAATTCTTTTTTCTTTATTTTTGGTTGTAGGGGACAACAGTGGGATGGACTTAAGATGGTTACTTAATTAGTGTCCTTATTTTTAATCTCAGCGTTTAGCTAATTAAAGGTTGTTTGTTCCATTTTAGTATTGTTGTGGTTTTCAAATAAATCATTCCCTTTTTCTGTTTCAGGAAGCGCATTGGGGGTGGCTTAACAATTGCCAGAATACGCCGAAGGCTGATTGTCACCTTATTTTTGCCTTTGTGCAGTTTTTGCACGACGGGGCAACCAGCTGCGGAATTCGCTCACAACCTCTTCGCCCGCTGTAGAGGTGCAGGTAGCCATGGGGGCACCCGGGGCCTGGATCGTAGGATTGATTGCCCTTTTTCTTTGAAGGTCAAGTCATTTCCTTGGCCCGTAAAAATTCCCAATATGGTGATACTGTAGGACAATATGTGAGGTGGGGGTTTGGTCCTCTTAGTACCCCTCAATGGAATCATCCACTCATCCACCCAAGGAATGGTTTTTTTGGTTTTAGATAAAACAGGGTCTTCATCTATGCCATACTATAAAATAAAATAGGGGATCTTTTTTTTCTTTTTCGTTATTTAGTTTGTTTTCTTCTTTTTTTTTATTTTTTATTTAATTTTGGTGACATTATTTTCCCCCGTTTCTGATGGGTCTCATCTTTGCCCTTTTGACTTTAATTTTGAATCTCCCCTGTTCATCCACCAAGGACCTACCGACTGGAAGGTCACGCCCGGCGGAAAGTGTTTTTTGAACGACGGTTGGTTTTTTCCTTTTTTGATGTTTTATACTGGTTTTTTTAACTTTTCCTTTGCCCGGGCTTTTTCATCATTGTTTAGGTTGTTCGACTTTCCTTTTTAACAATTAAAATTATTTTTGCAATTTTTTTTTCTTTTTTTTCATTAAAAACATTTTTAAATTTTCATCTCTTTCGAATTTACAGATCCGTTGCATTCCCTTATATTGTGCTCTGATTTTTCTTTCAATTTAGATTTCCGCTTACCTCTTAACGACCTACGACATTTATTTTGTTCTGTTTTAGTTGTCTTGTTCTTTGAAGGTTTTAAAAATAGGACAAAAAGAAACAACCCTTTTTTTCATTTTTTGAAAATTAATAATTCAAAGTAAGGTAAAATAAACCGTTTTACGTAATAAAACACGAACTAACATTTTAGTTTTTTTAATAAAACTGGTAATCTTTATTTTATGCATTCTAATGATTTAAACATTTCTGTAAATTTCATGGTATTTTTTAAAATTAAAAGAAATTTTAAAAATAATTTTTTATAAACAATTAATAATAAAAACATCAAATTATAGAACTAGTTCAATACTATATTTTATTATTAATTCCCAAATTCTTTGAGCTAGCTTACTAATAATGTTAAACGCGTTAGCAAATTAAAAAGGACTTCCAAAAAATTTGGTGGATAAGTTCGGTTTGCAAAAACCCATCAAAAAGAAAATTATTGGCAGTGCACCAATCAGCAAGTTGGATCTTTCGCCTCCCTGCGTACATTTTTGGGACTATTCCATTTAAACGGTAAAAACTAGGCCTCCTAAATAAAAAACTTAATTGGAATAACCAAAATAAGTTTGGGCGAATTAAGGATCCAGGTTTTATTAAATTACATAAGTTTTGCCATTAAAACGAAAGTTACCCCGGGCCGTTTTTTCCCATTATCGACTATGGTGAATTGTTATCTTGCTGGGCAGATCACCTCAATAAACCCGGCCATTCAAATAACGCATTCGATTCGTTTTCTTTAAATATGATCCGTTCCGCGCAACGTTCACAACTTAGTGGTTGATTGAGGCGCCCCCCGAGCCCTAACCACCTATTTTCTCCAATTCTCCAATTGCCCCTTTGTATCTTCATTTCCTACTTATGTATGTCAGAAAAGAATCTTCGTTCGACGAATATTCACTTCTCCCTATTCACCGTTCTGACATCCCTTGCACCCTTTTTGGTAATTGTCCTCCTGGGAACCTCCCTGAAATCAAGATGGCAGAAGGGATTTAAACCAAAGAAAAGTTAAAAGCACCTCAGTGCTTTTAACCCTTTCGTTAAAATCC
Organism: Lamproptera curius; assembly: GCA_029286875.1. Taxonomy (NCBI): domain Eukaryota; kingdom Metazoa; phylum Arthropoda; class Insecta; order Lepidoptera; family Papilionidae; genus Lamproptera; species Lamproptera curius. The sequence continues at coordinate 133,141 of JAGSMT010000785.1, forward strand.
TTTTCAACGGATAAATGAAATAGTCGGCATACTTTTTAATATTTAAAATTTAAATTTATTTTTATTTTAATAATTTTCCCCACCGATTGGGGCCTTTTTAACACCTGTTGTCTGTTTTGATGCTAAAAAATGAACTTACTTGAACGTAAATAAAACAACTCAATTTATTAAAAAAAATTAGAAAAAAACAAGACCCGGGATTAAAATTTTGTTTGTCAACTGTTTCAATTTTGATCTTTAATTTTTTTTGTATTTGTCTCCAAATCCCAAAAATGTCCTTTTAAAAGCAGTCATAAGTGTTTTTATTGAACAACAAAGCCGGATTTGCCCTGATTCAATAAAGCTGAGTCTGAACGCAATTTTTTCCTGTATCTATTTCCCTTTCCTGTGGGCAGTTAATCAAATATTTTGGGTAATAAAAGGGCTTATTCTGTTAGTTTCACTGAATTAATGGCACCATCATATCAAGATTGACTTACAAATTTTGAACAATGGGGTGGGAAAAATAAATGAGGGAAAAATATTTATTGACTTCTTGATTTCCCCTTCGGTGATGAAAAGTACCGCGCTTTTGCCGCAAGCGAAACCTTAAACAACTGACCGGTTTGGGTGGTTTTAAGGCTGAAAAACGGCGTCGCCCTAAACGTAGGGAAGAAAGTATAAAGGCCGAAGTCGGAAGCGCTAGGAAGGGATGGCAAAACGAGGCCTGACCTTAGATGGGATAGCCGGAGGGAAAATTGTTCCCAAAGGACTAATATATCTTTTTCTAAACAAATAGGTAGAAAATCGAGGCTAAAAGATAAACCAAAAAGGTTTTGCCACAAAGATTACCCAATGTTGTCTGTTTTTATACCAACAACAAACCTTAAAATGTGTCCTTTTACCTAAAATAGAAATAAATTTGAATGGATTTTCTACCTTTTTTATAAACAGAATTTAAGTTGGGCCCAAATGAAATTTTCAAGTGGGAAAGCATTTTCTAAAGGGTATAGGGCAAAAACCCTTTATAAAACTATGAACCCAAATTGCATACGTTAAAAATGTTTTGTTGGGGGTTGTTTGTTTACCACATTTTAAAAGTTCTGATGTAAACGACCTTTGAGATTTTTTTTTTCTTGAAACCAAGTGATTAACCTTTTCATTATTCAATGAAGTTTTTTTGGTCGAAATATCCCTGTTTGAGGGTCCCTTAACAAGTTTGACACGAGTCAAGTTTAAAAAAATATAGGGTAAAACTTAGCCAACGTTAACTGTTCCAAAATTATGTAAAAGAATAAATACAAATATACAAAAAAATAGAAAAGAAGAACAAAAAGCAGTCTTAAAATAAAACACTAATGTTTCAATTGTTTAAAAATACATATTTGATATAAAATAATGCAAAAAGGGAAATAATTTATTTTTTTAAAAGTAGACATTTTATGTTAAATTTTAAGACCCAAATAAAAGTTATGAAATTTAACTTAATTTAATAATTTCTATGATAAAATGAAAAGTAAAGATAAATTATTTATTTAATAATTTGTCATCAAAAATTTAGTATATTTCTAAAGCAACAATTTACACTATATATTCAAATATTTTTAAGATTTAAACCATAAAAGTACCAGCTTTTTATTAAATCCTTTTACAAACACTTTTTCATTATAAATTTATCATTTTCGTTAAAAAAAGCAATTGTATACGCTTCAATTAATTTCCTTATCAAACTTTACATTTTGTTAATTGTTATAACCCGCGTAATTCCCAACCAAAAACAAATTTTTTAAGTTACTTCGTCGTGTGCATTTAAATAATCTATAACAGTTTTACTTTTTGTCAAAAAACGTGTTATATCTTTCTCAAAGATTTAATTTCTCTAGTTGATTCCGTTTATAAAGTTAGCTTGCCCTTTAATATCTTTATATTATTCTAAATTTTAGCATCGGATACTTAATAATATTTTGAAAAATGAGCCTTTGGCATGGTCCATAAATCATCCTTACACGCTTACTTTGCCCTGTCTCACGGGATGGCAGATTGCAATCTCCGAAAACATTGAAAGTTTTAATTTTTTCTTGAGACCCTGAAAGAATTATTAAATATATAAATATATTAAAAAAGTATATGAAAAAAGTTAAAACAAATAAATTAAACAAAAAAATTAATGATAAAAGGCCATTAAAAAGTTTGCGTTTAAAAGGGAAAAATATATTTTAAATTAAATTAAATTTCTTTTAATTTAATTATTTAAAATTTCTAAAATTAAAAATTTTAAAAAATAGAAATGGGTTAAAAAAAATAATATATTTTAATTTTTTTTAAAAAAAAATAATCTTTGTCAAGTTAAAGTTGATTAAAATTTCAAAATCTAAAATCATTCAAAATTTTTGCCTAAAAATTTTCTACAACTAATTTTTTATTTTTTGTATATTAGAAAAAAGGGAGGAAAGAAATTTAAAACTTTAAAAAATTTTAATGTTTTAAAATGAGTTTTTGCAAAAAATTATTATATAATTCTTTTTAAACAAAATATTGCGTTTTGGGAAATTTTACTGATAACCAAATTTTGTTAAAATTTTTGTATTAAGTAGAAACCAAGGTGTTAAAATGGTTTATATACCTTCATTAATTTTTAAATTATTTCTTTCTTTTGCAAAATAATTATTTTAAATTAAAATTTTTTTTATTAGGGTTTTAATTTGGCACTAAAGAATAAACCGTTTAAAGATTAATTCGTGACCCAAAACCGCAATTATTAAAATTTATTCATACTCCATTTAACAATTATTCCAAATTTTTCGGCCAATAAACTTATTTAAAAAAATTTTTTTAAAACCCAAAGGGGGGGAAGGGGGGAAAGTTTCCCTGAAAAATTTTATAAAATCCTTAAATTTTAATTAAACCCGTTTTCCTTAAAGAAACAAATTAATGTCCCGGGAAAAGGAAAATAAAAAACGGAAAAAGAACCAGCGGTTGGGGCTCCTGAAAAAGCCAGGGCCAAGGGCAAAAACTCATTCGATTTTGCCAACATGGTCAAAAAATAAAAGACATGAGGCCCTGTCCGGAATTTTGGAACGAATTGTGGAAAGAAAAAATCCGATTTGGTTGGGGCCTGGGCCTCTAGCTATCCACAGGAAAGAGCGCGAAAGGGTATTCTCTGGTCTGGGAACCGAAGCGAATTAACCTTTTTAATTAAATAACCATCGTTAAAGGGGACAAGTCTCTGATCAGCTGGTTATAATATGGACGTAAGTTGTGACGTTCCCACAACACCCCAGAAAAAGGTTCGTCCATTCAGCTGCCGACCGAAAATTTTCCCTTTCAAAAACCTTACCACTCTTCCGTAAAATTAATTATAGAATATAAATTGAGTTCATTTAAAATTTCTTTTTCTTTCTTCTTTGCCGGTCAAATATTTTGGAGGAAAATTTCTGTTTGTTTTTCACAAAAATGAAAAATTGGGAAAGGTACATTACATTAAAGTAACGAAACTGTTTACACTTTTTTGGTTTTTTAATTTATTTGTAAAAAACTTTTTCAGAACCTTAAAATTAAACTTTATAAAACGAGGGTTGGCTTTTCCAATTTTTGACCAAATCTTGGTTGGGAATCACAATACTTGAGTTGTGGAAAAGCTTTTTAATAATTTACCGCTGGGTTCCCCGGAAATACATCCTGCAAATGAAGCAATTTAAGTTTATTTCCAAAACAAGAAAGCGTTTTTATGTTTTCTTTCTATTTTCAAAATAATTTAAACAAAGATAAGTTAATAAATGTTCTTAAGAAAAACACGTATATTAAAATGTTAAAAATATCCTTTCCATATTTAAAAAATTTAATTGATTACAACATCAAACAACAACTATTTATACGATCTATTACATTTATATTAACCAACCTCAAAATAATATTAAATATTTGTTTTTTTTAAAAAACGGGTTTTTTGCGACCTATGATAAAAATATAATAAATTTACTTTATCAACATATTTCAGATTCGGCTTTAGGGAGTTTAATTTGACCCTTTAAATTTAGATATTTGTCCCACAATTGTGGGTCAAAAACACTATTCTGTTTTATCCGTTCTTTTTTTAGTTTTTTTATTTTGGGCCGAATAAATGTCACGAACTTCTATTTCCTTCAAAATTATTAACCGCCTGCATTCCTAGAAAGGGATATTGTTTCGAAACTGTCCATTTTACCCAATAAAATTATTAATATATATTTTGAACGAAACATTAAAAAAAGTTTTGTTTTGTTTATTATGTCCCCTTGTACTTGATTTGATAAAAATTAAAGGACACTAATTTTGATAATTCAAGTATTTAAAAACATAAATTAATTTTAAATTTTTTTCTTGATTTTGACGACAAAAACAAACAAACATCGGTATTGTGATTCCTTTTGTCCCTTTGTCAAAAATACCAAACACATCAAATGTCTTTCCACCTTCCTTTGATGGAGGTTTCCTTTTTTCGTTTTGGGAAACAGAACTTGTTAAAATATTTTTAATAAAATTTTATTTTAAACAAATAATAACTCAAAAAAAAAAGACAACCCATCTAAGAACGATTATCGGTGCCATTTTGTTGTCCCGGTCCTTTGTTTATGTTTTCCTGGGTCAAATTGTTTATCTCCCAATCGCAAAATGTGATGTGGTTTAACGATATCCACATTGTCTTTTTTATTTATTAAGATCAGTTTTATATTGAATGTAATTTTTAAATATTATTTTAAAAATATTGAAAAGATAAAAATTCGGAATTTTTAAAACATGGTTTTAAAAAATATGATTCTAAACTTTCGTCTATGTATTTTTTCTTTATTTTACCAATAACAAAAATTAAGTTTTTATCTACCCGTCTTATTAAAAAACTAATAGGGACAAATCTCACCTATAAAATGTCTAAGAACGGAATGAAATCAAGAAATAAAAATGTTTTATAATGCAATGCTTTGTAATCCGTTTTCAAAAGTACATGAATAATTTATTGTATTAATTTAAATTCCAATTTCAGAAAACAACTTACCATGTTAAAATACCTTAATTGGGGTCTAAATATTCGTCTACGAATTTCCTTCAATTTTTTATAGACCAAAACTCTTTATAACGACATATTTAACAACGCAGGGGTTTTGTGATACCTTGACATTATCCCGTATATCATCACATCACGCCTGTGTTTGATTTGGGGCATGGTCGTCCCTACCCACGCCTTTCTTTAGTTGGTTTAACCTCCACCCCGGGTTTAATACGGGTTGGGGGTGGACCGACTTTACCGCCCATCAAACGCGATATCTTACTTTATAAATTGGGTTTAACAGCATATTACGCAATATAAGCATGCAAATTAACCTGTCTCGTACAAAATTGCGGGTTTTCACCACCCATTTTTGAATCTCGAACTTTTAAAGTATCCATTTAAATCATCAAATGTCGACTATACCGGTTTTCCTTTGAATTTTTTTTAAAACTTTATAACAACACCCGTTTTGACCTCGTGCCGGGTTGGAACCCACGGTTGACGGTCCGTTTAAAGCCCAGCGAGCTATGGAGGGATGCGGAAGGACCGCATCAAAAATGATTTGATCCGACGGAAACAGGTCACCGATAAGACGATCCGGAGTCGGAAAGGGTTTGGGAATCGACTCCAAACGAGTTGGGACGCCTCGGCAAAGATGGGTGACACGAAATGGGGTGGGCGGATGGGTAACCGAGATCGGAAGGGTGGCGGCCTGGGAAGGCCCTTTTCCAGGTGGACTGCACACAATCAGCCGCAGTCCATCCCCCTTCTTCCAATAACATTAATCGAGGAATGATGTTCTTTTAAAAATATTTTAAAAGAGTTCTGCTGGCCTTAAATGATCCCCACTTTTATCTAATTTTTGTTAAAAAATTCAAAATATTCTAAACAAGGGAGCGGGAAAATTTAAAAATTTCCAATTGAAAATAACCGTTAACCCAACAAGGCATCCAAAAAAAGTAAATTTTGTTTTAATAAAGGGTTTTCCAAAGTTTAAAAGTTACGTTTCAAATATACCTTTAAATATTTGGCTTAAATTTTTGGGTTAATTAATAAATTAATATTTTGAAATAGTAAAAATTGGTTTATTTTCTATGATATATGAACATAATTTATTTATTCAAGGTTTACCAAATATTTTTTTCTTTTTTTTGCAAGGTTGAATTTGTTAATTTTAATATTTTGGTTCAATTTTGATTTTTTTTGCCTGCCAATTAAACAGCAAGTGCACCAAAACAAAAAATAACTTTTTGGAATTATTCTTTGGAGGTTTGCTGGAACTTAGATCTCACCCTCCCGTCATTTCAATTATTGCCATATTCACTTTTAACCAAAATGTTTAATTTGAAATCCCTCCATTATCGTGTCAGTTGAGCAAAAGTAATCAGTCAACGGTGTTTAAAAGTTCAATTCATTTTTAATTCAGAGGTGATATAAGTTTTTTAATTTTAAATTTTATGGATTAATTTGATTAGATTTTTCACTTCCCAGTCTGCCCTATCTCAAGTCTTCTGGTTTGGCAAAAACAAATGGGAAATATTAAACAAAAAATTTTTCTTTATTTATTTATAAATTTTTATATGATATAAAGCAAAAAACAGGACATTTTGGTTAAATATTTTTGGAGAAAAACGCCGATTTTTATATTTAGGTAATATGATTTCTTTTTAAAATAACTTTAAGTTAACGGAATGTTTCAAAATTACCACCAACAGGCGGCGAGGGTTATTTTGTTTGAATTGTCCCGATTAATAATCGCGCCGAGTAAAATAAATTAGCCGTTTATTTAACAAATGATGAATTGTTTAAAGTAAGCAATAAAAGTGATAATCATTCTCCGATCTCTTAAGGGCTTAAGAGCCGGGTGGGTTCGGCTTGATGTTCTGAAAATATTCCGCGGGGATGGATAGTGCTACTAATGAATCAAAAAAAAACATTAAAGCAAATTTTAAAATTTTATTAAAATGGAAAAAAAAGGAACTAAGTTGTATAAAAAAAATAATTACGTCACATTATGACGTGACAAAATAATTAAATAGAAATTTTAAAGTGTTGCTTGCACTCATTTTATTTTACTTCGCTTGATATGGTTAATTTTCATTTACTAAAAAAATCAGATGAAAACTTGAAAAATCAATTTACCACTTCCCGAAAAATTGAACTGGGTTTTTTTTAAATATATAACATCGTTGCTCGCTCCTTGCCCCATTTGTTTATTCTTCTTTAAAGGTTTAGCTCTCATTTCTCCCATTTTTTTTAAAATTTTTTGATTTAAAATATTAAAAATTAAAATATTAAAAGAAATTATTTATTGGTTTAAAAAATTAAAAATTAAAAATTTACAAAAATTACAGACTCATGCGTTTAAAATTAAACGCTCCAAACAATAAAAACATTTAATGTGTTATAAAAATTTTTCCCTTGAACCTTTCTATTCTATAATTAATTTGAGAGCGTATATTTTTTTTAACAAAACCCACAATGCCAGTTTAATTGAAAACATTTTAAAAATTGAAAATTTTAACTAATTTCATCAAAAAGTTAATTTCGTTAAACTTTAAAAATCCCCCCATTTTTTCATTAAAAAAAGTCCAAAACGAATTTGTTTAATTGTTAAAAAAGATTCGATTAAAAATGGGGGAAATCACGGCCAATTTAAATAGAGGATTTGGCGGTTTTATTGCTAAAATATTATTCTGTCGGTATTGTTTTTTTATAATTTCATTTTTTATAACTTAAAACCGGATCGGGTTTCAATCCTGGGGGACTCAAAAGTTTTCATTGTTGTTTTGTTGTTAGGGCAATTTGGGCCCGTCACCCAATTTCTGAAAATAAAACCAGGTCGGATGGGATGTAAAAGTCGGTCCACCCACCAACCCCAGGTTGCCCAACCTTTATAAAAAACGCTATGTGATAATATTGTCTGATTTCCCCTACGTGTTTGAAAACGCTATTTTATATATCCAACAACCTAATAATTATTTAAATGAAAGATATAAATAGCCTTCCTTATCAATTAATTGTTGATTAAGTACTTCATCATTATAATAAGCATCGACTAATGAGTTCCTTAAGTACGCTTCATTTTAATGTAGTAGTTTTCCAAACAAAATATTTTATAACAGGTTAGTTAAATCATTTAATTTATTTTGGGCAACGAAACGTTCATTTATTGAATGTGATACAATATTATTAAGTCAAATAATTAAAACTTGTTATTCTTTTAGTTAAATATTATATATCGACCAAAATAAAAAGACCTTCCTACACTTAACTAACTAATAATCTTTTTCCCTAAACTTTATAAAATTCTATTTAATATAATATGCCTCAATCTTGTTTAAAACCAACTTCCAATTTTTTTACCATAACTTTAAATTTAGCAAAAACTACATAATTTTCTATGAAATTCTTTTGTCAACTTTGAAAGGATTTAAAAAAATAAATTAGTTGATCTAAAAAAGCATTTTATTGATCCCATTTTTTGCTTTTTGAATTTTAATTTAACTTGGATTTGGTAAATGAATATCACGGTCAAGTGGTATTTGTGTTAGGGGACGGCTGGACCGGATGTGTGACTAATAACTACAAACCGTGTTTTTTTGTCTAAATTTCCTATTTTAAAAAGTTTTATTTTTGGTACATTTAAAAATATTAAAACCCTTTCATGAAACATCCCAAAAATTTATATTAAAATCAACCAACTCATTTATACATTTTTTATTTCTTGGGATAGGGGAAAGTTAAAAAAAAGAAAGTTTATTTTTTATGTTCTTAAAATTATTTTTTTCCGACCCTTTTGTTATTTAGAATCAAAATGTTATTCTTTTTTACAATAAAACTATTTAAAAAGGCCTTATTTCCAATTTTTATGGTTTTAAAAAAAAGGTGGTTTGGGTAATTTTCTTTTCAAGTCTTTTATATGTTGGGTTTTGTTTGAGTTATCATTTTAAACCCTTTGATTTCGCTTAATAACTCCCAGCAGGACCCCAAAACAAAACGCTGTTGTCCCTGAATCACCACCCTCTGCTTGTCACCATTTGGTCTGTCAACGAATTTAATAAGTTACCAAGCCTGAAGCATAAGACTAAACACCCTGGTAATGAACTTTTGTTCATCTTTTTGTTAAAAATCACGGAAAGCAATAGTATAAAATTCTGATAAGGTAGTAAAAAATATTTGTATTTAAATCCCAAAAATTTTAAAATCTTGGGGAAAAAGTGATTGATTTAAAACAAATTGTATAATAAACAAGGAACTGATATCCTTTTCCCTTAGATTTTGCCAATTATTTTTAAGTTTACCAAAATAAAGCAATTTATTATATAAAATAAGTTTATATGATATTTGACATCTGCTTTATAATATTTATGTTCATAGTATTTTAAAGTACATACTTTTAATGCATTATTTCTGCCAAATAATTTTATGACAACATATTTTTTTTATTCAAATTTTGATTTAAGTCAATATAATTTAAATTCAAAACGTACATTCACTATTATGAAAATTTCGGCCCAACCTTTAATTTTCCAATCATTGTATTTTTTTAAGTGAGTTTTGTTTGTTTAACATACCTTTTTTCATTTCATTGCGTTCAATAATAACTTCTTTTGACCAATATCTTGGGTCTTGAACTTATTAATTTTACTAACATGTAGTAGGTTTTTTGGGGATGTTGGTTTCACGTATCATATCAAATTCTATTTGAAAATTTTACTTTTTGAAATTTGGTAAAACCTTTTAAAAACATTGTGTCCAAGAATTCTAAATTTATTAGCCAATTTTGTGGGAAATTTGCAATCAAGTTTTTTTTAATTGGTTTCATTTGTTAAACCAAATAATTTTATCCAAAGTTGGATTGTAATTACTCCAATCTTCTTAAATAATCTCGTAGAATTACTTTATATCTACGGCCAAAAAAAAATTCGACAAAAAATCACTTTAATCCAATTGATTAATGGTTATTTTTCAGTTTCCGGAAAAATATATTTTTTTGCTTTTATGATAATATAAATTATAAAATCGTGCACATATCTTTATAATTAAATATTTTATTAACGCTAATAATATACAATATTAAATAAAACTCTTTAAAAGGTATTGTTGCGTTCATTTAAATTATAATTTATGCAACATACTGAGGTTCCATGTTTTTAAAACTTACGGGTCTGTATTTTAAAATTACAGTATTTATTCCGACATAGGCAATAACTTTGACTTTTACTAAAATTTGAAAAAATTTAAAAGAAATTTTTTCATATTTTATTAAACAAATTTGATTTCATGGTTTTAATTTCCAACCTCTTTATGTCCTGTAATAAATGGGCCCTAGAGATATCTTGAGTCCTTAACATCCATCTCGGCAATTGTTTTGTCTTTCGTCTTTTTTAAATGTCCTACACCAAAAAAGAAATGGAAAAAATAAAGATATTTATATTACCACTTTAATTGTGACTTTTTCGGGCCTTTTCTATTTTCTTTGGGACTATTCATATCGGAAAACTTTTTATTCAATATATTATAATTGAGTCCGTGGTCGTTTATCTTTTTGTTATTATCACTATAATTCTTATGGTATCCTATTGGGGAAACCGGCTGATAAAATAATATTTTGAATTCAAAAAAGTAATTTGGTAGTCAAAAACCTTCCCCGGAATCACTGGAAAAATATTAACGAAACATGTTGCCTGTTTTTATAATACATATTTAAAATTAAATGTACTTTTAAACAAAAGGCTAAACATTTAAACAAAATATAAATATAGGAATAAATAATTTTTTCTTCCAAAACTGCCAAGAACAATAAAATTTTGGGACGATGCCTTCTATCAAAATCCCGAAAACATTCAGGTTTAGCAGAATAAATTTAAAAGTCGAAAAACGTTGGGTTTTAGATATTAGGCTTTTATGACTTAATATAAATCTATTTTTATAACGCACCCTGGTAACGAACTGTTTGCGCCAGGCTATTTCAAACCATCAAAAAGATGTTCTTTACAACCTATACGATTTTTTCCACAGTTTAGGCTTTTAAACCAGACATTTTAAATTAAACTTTTTTTTTTCCAAAAATCATCCACTCCTTTGATTAAACTTAACCGTTCCGGATGGGTTTTTCTTTGAAAGACCTTTTTTAATTAGCTTCTGTTGAATAAGTGACCAAATGATCCGTGAAAATGTTGGTCATCGCCTTCGGAAATCCATGGGTAAATGAAAAAAAAGTTTGGTCTAAAAGTTATTGGTTCATTCAATCCCTTTTTAAAAACTCTGTTTAATAACAAGGTCTTAACCGTCTTTTCCGCTCCTTTTTAAAGGTAGGGACAGGAGCCAAATCGTGGGAAACAAATTTTTTTGTAAGATGTCTCCCATCTCTGTACTTTGTCGTCTGTGTCATCTAGCTGTTTCATTTAAAAGACATTTTTAACTGATTATTCATTTAAGAAGGGAATTTTAATTTATGAATAATCAAGTTTTTCTTGAATACTAATTAAAAAGGCCGAACATTTCGCCTTCAATTAACGCTATCTAAAAGTTTCTATTAACCGTTCTTTTACACGACCTCGGGCAAACCAAAAGACTAAATACAAAAAATTTTTAAAAAATAAGCGAAACCTTTTAAAACCATGTTTTAATTCCAAATAGTAAAACCTTAACAATGATTGGGATGAAATATTTGTTTTTTTTTTCATTTGAATCTTTACATGATTACAAAGAAAAAAAGAAAAAAGGGGTCGAAAACCGGAGAAAGTTTTTTTAGAAGACCTTAATTTTGATTGGAAATGAATGAAAATTCTTTTGCTTCTTTAAAAAAAAACCACAAAAAAAATAAAAACAAATTTCAAATTTCAGTTTAATTTTAATTTCAATTCAATTAAAATTAAGATTTTAATAATCAATATAATTTACGTTACGACCATCTTCGACAGTTTTGAACTTGGGTTTTTTTACTGGCCAATTTTTAAATTTGTTTGCCTTTTGGTAAGAAAGCCTGACTTTTAAGGGTTCCGTAAATTAAAAAATGTTTCTCACGTTTCAAAGGTTGCTTTAGGGCCATTGCATCTAATCAGTTTATGCTTCAAAACATTAGTTTGTCTAAAAAAAAGAAGTCCAACGGTGCATTTCGGTCTCAGGTGTTTTGGCCTGGATTCCAGGGCCGTGAATTCTTGGCAATGACATCTAGCCAAAATGAAAAAACTGGGGCATGGACCACTTATTGTATTCAAATGATTTATGCCATTGCAAAGGGGATTTTCTTGCGACAAATTGGCATTATGTTCCAAAGTACTAAACCCGAAATCAAACCCCCATTCCCACTTTCCTTGGTTCGCAAAAAAATCTACAAAAGAAGCTAGTATCATCCAGATTAAGGCTATGTTCACGAAGCCTGTTACTTCCAAAGTATAATCCAAAAAACGAATTGGCGAAATCTTGAAACGTGCCAAAGCGAACGAACCCTTTCAAGTTGAGATGCGATGAGTCGATGTCAAAAAAAGCTTTTGTTAACTTGGTACAATATAAGCTGACCCACCGTAATACGAGGCGTAATTTTAAGTGTGTTTTAAAATTAAAAGTGCAAAAGATATCCAAAAAAAATTATTTACATCAGATCCGGCCTTAATCCCCACAAATTTCTATTGAGGCCTTGTCAATGTCCCGGTTTTTAAACCTCCCCTTAAAATTCCCGCCAACTTATTCCCCACCTGAAGGCTGACCACCCAGGGCTTCGGGCAGAAACAAATAGTAGTCGCTGGGCGATTAAGGGGCTTTCTTAATAAATATTCTTCAAAACTTATGGAGATTCCATCTTAATAGGACTAATTTTAAATCCCCTAAAACTAAAGATATACGAGACAATGTAAATTTTTTAAATTCCTTTGAACCTAACCTCAAAAGTTCAATTTTACTAGAACTTTTACAATAAATAAAAATAAATATTTTATTTGTAATGAAAAGATTTAAATGGATTTATTTAACCCAATAGGGCGGAAATTTTTAAAAAACTTTATTAATATGAATAAAATTTGGGAAAATACAACATCCCCGTCGCAAACTAAAGAAGCTTGTAAAATGGAAAAATATTAATAATTTATATGGGAAAGTGGTTGATTAACAATGGGTTACAAGTAAAGGGAAATTTGACCAATAAAAGATTTGTGTGTCGACCCATTTTCCCAACTCCAGTGCGAATAACTCTCTTTTTCTCTTAACAAATTATTACAAGGCGGTATTTTTTGGACCCCAGAAAAAAAACTTCGTCGCAAACTTTTAAGACAAAAAACTTGCCCCAGAAAATACCACCATTAATGAAAATAATTTAAAAGACTAAATTAAAGACTATTTAAAGATAACCCTAAAAAAATTATTGAGTTTAAATATTGTTTATATCGTCAAAAACTTTGGGCCCTTTTCCCATTTCAAATATTAAATTTTTTATCAGTAAAAAATATTTTTAAAAAATAAAATTAAATATTTTTTAAAGCTGTTTTCTACCTTTTAACAAGTTTAGATTTTGAACAAATTTTAATTAATCGAACAACACAGCAATGGTGATGAGAGAAGTAACTAAAGGAAAAACAGGAGTTAATAAAACTGGTATATTTTCTTGACTATATCCGCATCTGTTTAAATTTTTCTGCCTTTTAAAAAAATTAAAAAAAGGGAAAGAAAACAAAACTTTATTTTTTGTCTTTAAAATTGATTTAATATTGGCCAACGGACATGAAAATTTCTCAACACCAAAACCCGAATTTTTTTAAGTTCCTACCTTATATTATAACTTTTTCCATTTTATTGAATACACACCCAAATAAAAAATATATTGACAAAATGCATTTTTCTTGGTTTAAAAAGATCTTGTTTCTTTTTTAAAATTAAAAATATTGAAAGTTGAAATGGTTTATGGATTGGAAATTTGAAAAGATTATGGATGAATTCTGAGGTAACAAGAAAAAGCCGCCCAATTTTATAACCTTTTTTTGTCCCTTTTGGAGAATTAAAAAAATTTAACTCAAAGTAAAATAAGACGTAAAATGTACCTATGACATAATATTTTCAAATGAAAAGTTTTAACAATTACATTTGGTTAAACATTTTGATAACGAATGCGAGCTATAAATTTTCATAACTTTAAGTATTAAATAAAAATTGCGTAGTAGAAACGAAGTAGATTCAGAAATAATGAAATTACCAGCAGATTAAAAGGTATAAAATGTTAAACACGGATGTCTTCATTTAAAAACTAAAAGCATTTTCATATATCTGCCTCCCTATTCTTACTAATGCTCCTATTTTTTGTGTGCGAAATAGAGTACAAAAATGTGCTCCATAATAATTCGTCCAGTAGGTCTACAAAATAATCACCGAGAGAGTGCATCTATGTGAAGAATAACCTATACTAACAAGCTTACTGTAAATATGATTAAATTATAACATCTATTTTCTTTTTTATTTTAATGATTGGTCGTTTCATATTATAAAACGCGTCTTATACGGCATTTTTGATCAATTATTCCGTAAATTCTTTCGTCCTTCAGGAATCAGTGTTTTTTACGAGAATTGGTAGTTTATCAAATCTTATATAATGATTAGGGTGGTCCAAAATATGATCACAAACTGCAGACTTCTTCAATCCGTGCTTTTCATTAGCTATGTGATATTTGATCCGTGTTCTGACAGATCTTTTTGTTAGGCCTATGTAAGAGAGACCACATTCACAGACCAGCTTGTAAACTCCTAGGTCTTGCAGAGGGGTATTACACTTAGGCTATGATGGTAAAAGCTGACTTATCTTTCTAAGTGGCTTGAACTATGTTTTTATACAGTCCTTTTTCAACATGAAGCCAATGTTGCTAAACTTATTTTGTCTAATTAAAACATCTAAAAGACCAAAAAATTACTCGCTTTTATTCCATAATAATTTATTTATTAGAAATCCAAATAACACCTTGAGCCGTACAGTATTTAGGAAACATACCCATACAAACAAATACCTTAACAGGACTCCCACCACCATCCTGCACAATTTGTAAGTGCCTGTTTCAGAGAGCACGAGGAATCTGTGCCGAGCAACATCTGCCCATTGAACTCCAAATTCCGCGTGCGTCACAGAGACCGACAGAAGCCGACCACAGTCGTGCGAATACCCGCCGTCCTGCCCAACTTGAGATTTGTTACAGACTATAATAAATTTAATTGTTTTTGAAAATATTATATTTCTTAATACTCACGATAAAATTTTGTATACATAACACGCGTACTTGCCATATACTACGTGCATATGAGCGCGCTTAAAAGCGCAGATGTTGTGCTTCAATGTAATTAATTAGACAGGGCAATTAATTAAGTACTCCAAAGATCCACTGTTAGTGGAAGTAAATGTGCCCCAACGGAGACATTAAAATATCGATCCAAGGTTGCTTGTTTATCGAATCTTATCATTTTTCAAGGTTTATACCTGTTTATATTTATACTATTTTGGTTGTCAACTATGATATATTAAACAACTTTACAATTTGTTAAAACACATCGATTTTGCGTTCTGGAAAATTAAGGATTATTTAATTATTTTAGTAATACAAGAGAGAGACAGAATTGATTTTAACAAAAATAAAATTCAACTTATAAAAGTAAATTTACATTTAAATGAAGTAAGGCAATAAGGTTATTAATAAATTAAATTTTTAATGTGGTATAACTTAGTCTTATGAAGAATAAGTTATGCTTACCCTGTAAGGCCAACTTTGATTTTCAATTGTTTTCTTATTCATTAGGGTGAAAAGTGCTGATTGAGTAATTACTATAGACGTAAGAAGATTATTGCGTTGTAAGGCATATAAAAGCAGACATTTCAATCGTTTTAGTAGTCTATTGTTGGAAACTTAATCTGCTTTAAATGTCAAGGCCTTTCAATTTATTCATGTCAGATAACCAGTTGCTTTTCACTGCAAAATGTAAACCAAGTAATACTGTATGGCATTATGGGTAACCGGTTTTTGTTTGACAACCATTCCAAGTTACTTAAAAGAGATTGACGATTATTGAGTGAGGAGGGATGAGAAATTTGTCCGGACGATATAAACACTTACTTGTAGAAAAAAAAAATACTAGGGGCGTAGCTCTTATATTTGTAATATTATTAAAGAAAAGACGATATTTGTTTGCCTTGTGTCAAAGCGTGTTGTCGAAAATGGAGAAAAACAAAGTGCGTGTCGTTAAAAAACCTCTGTTTTAAAATATTAACGATGAAAGAGATTCATTGCGTTTTGGAGGCAATATAACAGAAGTTTGCTATCCCTCTGTCGCAAGGTGAAACCCGAACACGAAAGAACGAAAGAAGATGAATATCGTTGCGGCCTTTCATCGACGTCAGCCTCCATGAAAGTGCTGTTAAAGTCAAGAAAATTGTATTGAAAAGAATTACCATCCGATACTTAATTCATAAAACGCGCATTTCATATAGCGCGTTCAAACTATATTGTAACAATTTTGAATATGAGAAAAGTCTCTGCAAGATGGGTGACGAGAATGTTAACTCGAGCTTCAGAAGCAAAATCGACACGAAATTTCTAAGATATTGTTGGACAAGTTTTAAGAAGATTCTGAAATCTTTTTGCTTTTATCGGATATGAAACAGCTTAATATTCGCAGTGGAACAGGCCTTTATTTCTGACCCCAAAGGACTTACCGTGGCATCGCTGGCAAGGACATGGCCTCAATATTTTACGACGTAGGGGAAAATGTTGGATTGAGAACCACAATTACTGGTCAATGGAATGAAGCGTCCGACTATTTGAGCCACTGCCAATTTTGACCCTATAGACTATAGAGGCGAGCTAATACTTTGCATTATGTCGGTGTTCCTGACGGATGAATTTGTTACTATCCAACAAAGAAACCCCAAGCATGCGAGTTCTATAACCCGTTGAGCTACGGATATTTATGGATCAATCTTTAGTCAGAAACCAGGTTTCGGTTTCTAATTCATCTTATTGTCCAAGTTGAAGAGTGTCATTAATGTCGAAAAAAGGAAGGAAAAGTTAAAGCATGCTCTTTCATCTTGACAACACAACCGTAAAAAGATTGGGATTTGAGAGGCTGCCATTTAGCAAGCTGGCTATTATAGATTACACATCTCATCATCAGCCTGTGTTAGTACATGTTGGACACTAGGCCTCCTAATGCAACGCCCTCTCTGTTAATAGATTTTTAGCATTAAAGGACCCGAAATATGTTTAGAAAATAAATCATTAAATTATCATGTTTTCTTTTCACTACTTTTGATCCCTCCTCGGAACTATAATTATAAACCAAAGTATTAATTAGTAAGATCTCAAAATGTCAAAACATAGTTTTAAATTTTATAATTAACCACGTGAGTTTCGGTTTCGGATTTGGTTTCAGCCAAAACTGAAGCCACAGCCGAACTTTCGGTTTCGGTTTCGGCCGGATAATTTAAACCTCAAATACTAACTAAGTATTCAAATGTTGTTTAGTAATTGTTGTCGCGTACTTCTATGTTATTCGATATTTCGATAAAGTCGCGTAAAAAGATCGCATTTTAATTTTATTTGCCAATAACATTATTAGTTATCAACTAATCTAAGTTAACTAATTCCTTATAGTTCATTTATTTGGTCTTAAAAGACACAATAATTATTTATAGCAAATGAGGGCAGTAATAATAAAAACAATTAACATACCGTGAGTGAAATATGCTGCCTCCGTAGCCTAGTGGTATGGGCATGTGCTTTAGAACCAGGAGGTCGTGGGTTCGAATCCTGCGAGGACTCAACTAATTATCATTGTTGTTTCATAGTTGGTTAGGGCAATTTTGGGCCGATTACCCAATTGTCTGAAAAGTAAGATAATCCATACGTCGGATGGGCATGTAAAAGTCGGTCACCCACCAACCCGCATTGGACCAGCGTGGTGGGATATGGTCAAAACCCCTAATAGATAGGGTGTATTAGGGAGGCTTATGTCCATGAGGGACTGTCACAGGATGATAATGATGATTGAGATATGATAATCAAAATATCCTATTTGCTATAGTTGGCTTTCTTCTGCCTCAAAGCGTTTTGCAAACATAGCAGGCTGATTTATATTTTAACCGTATTTCAATCACAAATAGAAAAGGTATATAATCTTCTAATAGATGAACAGCTTTACTTTTAGTTCTGATTTGCTACATTTATTACGTCCAGGTGGTACAATGTTGCTTAGTACCGCATAAAAACTTTAAACACAAAAAAAATTATAAATGTAAACCGATCTTGTTGCTACCTTGTATATTCACAAGCAGCTTGTGCTTATGCAACAAAATGCTATTAACATAATTTTATTTAAATAATTATGCTTTTATTAAAATTTTATCCATAGTTTGAATATTGTAAAACATCAAAGCAGAAGAAAAATAGGGTTTAATATATATAAACAACTTACAATATTTCAAAACATTGAAATGGATCAAAGTAAGAGTCGACAATAGTTCTAAACTTGTAAAGGTTAAGCTAAAGCGACCACCAATAATATATAACTTTGTTCTGATTGTTAGTTTCGATCAAAGGGAAACTCACATCAAAACTTCAATTGATGACGCACGCCATTATGTTATAATTAAGTACTCGCTATTGCCTATTTCGGTAACAAAAACAGGGTTTACGTAAAATTATAAGTCACAAAACTGAATTGCCAACAAAAACATCTTAAAATCTTTCTTTACATATCCTTGATAAAAATATTTAAGTGCATGAATCAATTTTTAACTATGCAAGGCATTAAAAGTTATATAATTCGTCGCATAGAGTTAATAGAAATGAAACATTAAAATAATGGCAAAGTAAAATCGTCGTAAGGTACACACAAAAAGTACAGACAAAAAGACCTAAAGCTGGCGTTAAACACCGATGCCTGAAGAAATTTGCAGCTCGACAAACCTAACCAGTGTTTGAGATTTGATTATAATATTTTTTTTTGCAAAATATCTTCATATTATACCAAGAATAAGTTGTGGAGCTAAAGAAATCAAAAATACTTCAATTTTAATAGAGAAAAAAGTTGGTCTACTACCTGTTTGACATTTAATAATCAGAAAAATTATTAACTACAACTATAAGTTCGTTATGCCGAAATTTTAACAGTACTAACAAAAATTGTCAAATTTTATTTCTGACAGTCATTCCAAGTACATTGAGATTCAGGCATGTACCATCATGTCTGGCTCATGTAATGGATGCCATGATCAAAGTACATAGCAACCAACGACAAATTCACAACAAAAAAATTGATATAATTTTTTTAATATAAAAGAACGTACCATTAAAATTTACTTGATTGTATAGTTTCAAAATGAAGACAGTAAAAGTTCAAAAAATGTCAAACGCACAGTAAAATTATATAAAGTTATCATTAATGAGTTTTAGTAATATAAACTATGTTATACTCAATGCTATTGATGGACCCATGGAGAATAAGAATGATGTAACAGCAAGCCACGGGTTTATTTTACCAGCACAATATCCCTGGTAGTTATTTATTTTACCTGAAAACAATAAATATAAATTAGAATATTTCATATCCACTTCGTCGTAATATGATGATTAAAAATGGTCAAGATCAATAAATATGTACAATTTATTATGGCTTTCATAGCTTTTTAAGGAGAGCTGGTGGTTATGGTAAAAAATGGTAATTTATTAGCAAAATCTGTTTTTATTTCATAGAGGTGATGTGATATCACGAAGGAAACAATTAAACGTTAGTTGAATATGACCCAGAAAACGTTTAATATAAAGTGTTACTTCAAAAATAACCTACGCAATAAATTAGATTTGTAAATTTATTAATCAGTGCATTCGTTTTGCATGCATTAATTTGTTATTACATAGTAGTTACAAGTTTTACCGATAAAATTAATTGCAAAATTACCAAAGTATTGTTTTTTATAAAAAATTTCTCGTGAAAAAGTCCAAATTATTTTATTATATTGTTTAATGTATGTCATTGACCGTCTCATAAGACATAATTATAATTTGGACAGTGTATTGTTTAGGTAGGTCAGCACTAACAGATGAAGTTTGTATAGTTGGCGTAAACAGCCCCATAAATATAATTCATATCGGACGAAACATTGGTACCTATTTTTGGAAATAAAATATCGTAAAAAGATTCCTATAATACATAATTCTTTACAGTTACGAATAAAAGGAATTATATGATTAGGGAAAAGTATACAAAATATATACAAAAGTTGTAACATATTTTTTATTTTTAATTAGTTAGAAAGATGGTAGAGCAAGATCTACCTTATGAATAGTGATACGCCTTGTCTATTAAAAACAGCTTAAGACGCACACATCTGCTTACCAGCCTGATACGTGAAATGTCTTGTCTTGTTTATCCAGTAATTATTCTAGCTACGCTGTCTTTCAAACTAAGAGACAGTACTGTTAAAACACTACTTATCTGTGCCAGAAATAGGCATCTCGGTGATACTACCCCATATCATAATTATGTGGGTTTAAATTTTTTTACTGTTGTGCATGGAACGTATTTGGTATATTTTGAAATTTCATAAAATTAATAAGACGTACGTATCCAAAATAAATGTTTTCCTGCTCTAATGTTAAAAAACACAATGAACATTACAAAAACTCTGTATTTTTCATTCACCCATTTCATTTAAGACAACATGCAGCTTCGGATGTTGTCTTGATTACGGAACGATATGTAATTATTTCTTTTATTTACGCGATTATTATACATATCAAATCCACTAATTTACGGATTTTTCGCGTTACTTAAATATATTTCTTCCCGACGTTTCGGATTCTTTTCAGCATCCATGATCACGGACAGACTAAGTTGGTATGTGAAATAGAAATAAATAAATGGAACGATATGTGTGTTCTCTTTAAACAACAAAGTATCATTAAACCGATAGATAATATTGTATTATACCAATTAATTAATAAGTATACAGTAAATCGAAATAATTTTTGCTAGAAAATATCTACAAATTAACATAGAACTCGAGAAATATATTAAAAACCTAAAACAAAACAAAAATTTAAATTTTATTGAGATTTTAAAATTATTATTTACTTGTTGAAAATAAAAATATTGCGGCACAGAGTAATACAAGCGGATCAAATTAGGAAATTAACAAAAAAGGGATTCTTTGGAGGAGGTCTTTACCCAACAAGGGTTCTTAGATTTAAGTTAATTTAATAAAATGGTTATAAGTTAAATGTATTTAACTAAAAACAAATGACTTTTTCCATTATTTTTTTTTTATGAACACGAACAGTAAGTTATAATTTTATAAAAAATAATCAACACGAGGTCTTTAATAATGACTTAAACTTAACTTTACTTGTTCTGTGCGATTCTTGTTATGCTCGTATGGCATAACATGCCCAACTTAGTTGAGGCCAATAATAAAATAAGTTTCTTTTCTTGTATCAAATTAGCAAAAAAAGTAAATTTTCTTTAAGATTCTATCTGACTGTAAAAACATACAAAATTTTTATTTTTAATAATTTGTTTTGGGTCAACGTTTTTTTTTAATTTAAAGCATTATCTTATTCTTTAAAAGGTTGTCTTCAGTAACGTAATATTTAAAAAGATAATGAATTTTCTTTTTATTAGGTTTTGTAGAATATAATAATAAAACCTTAATGGAATATATCGATCCAATGTAAATTAATATTCAAGCATGAAAGCGTTTACTTTTTGTCATATATTCAAAGACCAAAATTTCTTTAAAGTTACCATTTCTGCAAAATTACCCTTACATGTAAAAGCTACTAGCTAATGGGCTGTCTTTAATATTAATACAAGTAAATAATTTATATCATTAACAGCCTGATTAACAAAATATGGATATGTATATTTATTGTAGTAGCGTATAGCAGGAACTAACACAAGAATTTTAGCAATATGTGTCGGCCACCTGGTCCGCGGGGACGGTAGCTTCCCGCGAACTCTGTGTCTGTGTCTGTGTTTGGTAAGCTTCATCTAGAAGCTTACCAAAGACATGAGGCTGAAAGAATAGACAAGATGAGAAGACCTAAAGGCAAAGTAATTGTTCGTGATTTGCTATGGTGGTTTTTATTTTATGCGACCTGATGCTAAATCTTCCTTTTTATAACTACTTATATGCAATTCCCGTAATATCACATAAGCCGAAGAAGAGACATAGATTCATGAATACGAACTGTCAACAATTAAAAATTTAAATAATGAATAATCGAGTTTTATTCTCTGAAGTATTATAATGTATTTCTTTAGAGAATATATTTCTGTGTGATATTACTAGAAATATCTTTCGAATCAACAAGGGACCTTAGAAAAGTTTAAAATCAGATACGTTTACTAAGAAGGCAAGTGTTTTGCATAAGACAGACATAAAGACTAATGAACTTGCAGCCTCCTGAACTCAGCAATGAACAAAGATTCACACAGGCAGATGGCTGGAAAAATAACATCAAAAACTGCAAACAATGCAAAAAATAAATAAGTTGAATATTTTTTTATACCCTCACTATAGTTGAATACTTATTTCATTCCGTTACTTTTTTATTCCCTATCAATAAGTTTAAACTTTTGTTAAAAAAGCGTATAAGAAATATACATCTTCAAGTACTTTTTCATTATAATATTAAAAAATATTAATCCTGAAAAAATATACTTCAAAAAATTGGAGCAGACTTTGTACGAAATTCCGCAGGGTTTTCATAATTCAGAGGCAGAATATTATTCAGAAACATACACCTTAGCCCCGGGAGTTTATTTGTCTACAGAAAGAATCTGTAGGGAAATACATTTTTTGATATTTATATTATGAAAATAAAATATAGGGCTGTAGACATGTTTTATTTATATAAATTTTATGTAGACATGAAATAAAAAATGGGTACAAATGCGGACTGTTTATACTGAGCACATATGTTACGTACAGAAGAACATGTTGATTCGAAATCATGATATACAAACGAATAATCTTTTTAATGTGTAATTTTAACATACAAAGGACATATTATTCGGACGGCCATGTAATTATTTGGTCTGGGTTGGGTTTAGTTGAAAAGACTTTATCTATCAGTACTTCTAATACTGTACTGACAACAAAGTAAATTATTGTATGCAGCAGGAACCAAGCGGAAGTACGTATAGCGTCGTTATAACCGAACCTACCGTAGATTAATCGACACTCAATAAAAAAATGTAATGCTTAAATATTGAATAACGATATGTGACTTTAATATATCTAGATGATTGCACATGATGCGAAATAATATGTTTCGGCACCGAAGATATTTTGAAGGTAATCGCGGTGGCCCCTGCGAGCATTGTGTAATATTACCGGTGATGTTATTCGTCAAGTTACCACTCGTCCGCTTAGTAATTTTTCACTGCAACCCTCTTTAGTTTTTTAGAATTTCGTAAAACCCGTTCTAATCTGATCTTTACTTGGCAAAAGAGATATTTATACCTAATTTTAAGTCGAACAGCCTTATAGCTTCGGAGATATCGTAGGTTAGGGAAAAAGATTCTTCGTATTTTAAAGTAAATGAAAAACATATTACATTATAGTTTGTTAAAATTTAACTGAAGCTTGTTGTTACGATTTTGTTTGATAAATTTTTACCATCTTGTAGGCAGAAACATAATACCATTGTTGTAGATATTTTGTGATGGGGATTATCTAGCTCTCGTGATGTTAACTTGATACTGCCGAAAGAATTCTGGAGAGAATGAAACAGGAAGAAACCTAAAGCTGCATGGTTAAGACTGTACGGCAGATGCATTAACACCTCTCATCCCAACCCTCTAACATTTTGCTAAGTGACAAAAATGTGTGTGGTCTAGCGTTATCATGATGAAAACACCCCACCATGTGATTTATTCCCGGCACTATTTTTGAAATTCTTGCTTTAATCTCTTCAGATGTTTGCAGCAGAGTTTACAATCTGTTATCTGTCTGGTAACAAGCTCATACTGAGTAACGCTCTACCAATCCCACCAACACAGCATCATCTTGTTGCGACTTAACCTGGGTTTCGCCGCAGTCTGTAGAGCCTGACCGGCCTTTTGACGAACTTATTCGCATTTTTTGTAGTACGTGATCCACTTTTCATCACCAAATTATCATGTTTTAGAAATATTTTAGGTCGTAACGTAATTTTTTTAAATCACAAAATAGTATACGGTTTCGTTAAATTTCTGTTAATGAGTTCGTGAGGTACCCAATTATCGAACTTTTTTGTGTACCTAGTTTCCTTCAAATGTGCTAAAACTGTTTATGGTATATTGTCAGGTCTTTAGCTACGTTGTAACTACTGGTATGCTGATTTTGCTTCACTTTATAAAAAATGGCATACATTTTTTTTTAGGGCAACAAGAGCAACGTGCATATCACCTCAAAATTTCCAAATTAAAACGCTTAATCCAAATTTATACTACTCCACAGCCCTGGTTTTATAAACATTGCAAATCTTTTATCGGGCAAGCGTTGCATTGTTGTTGTAAAATTTTAAAATGTATAGAATTTCTTTATTAGATTATGATTGGACTGATCTTGGCAGTAAAAAACAAATGATAATTAGCATTTAAAATTTGAACTTCTAAAACCAGCAGATACAAATAACTAATGAGATTTTTTAACTAGTTCATACATACTTTAATACGAAAAGACTTATTCAAACTATATATATAACTATACACAGTTTTGTTACTTTGTACAACTAGCAAGCAACAAACATTATCTGTATTGATGTACAGGATGGCCCATAAGTCCTTTGATATGAAAAAAAATATTAAAATAAAAGTAATAACATTATGAATTAAATTTTTATTTACAAAAAAAGCTTAAAAAACAGGGATTTATTTTTGAAAATAACATCTTCTAAATGTAATCCGTTGCGATCACGGCACTCTTGCAAACGACGTCTAAAATTGTCGATGACTGTGCGGCACTCTCATTTCTCTGCAGATGTTTTCTTTTAGGGCCTCAACTGACCGCGGGTTTGTTGTCGTTTACTTTAGTTTTAAGGTAGCCCTACAAAAAAAATCCATCGGGTCAGATCTGGACTACGGGAGGCCAGGAAATGTCCCTCTCTTAGAATCACTTTGCCAGGAAAAAGTTGACGGAAAACGGCATAGCAGTGTTAGAGGTGTAGAAGTGGCCCCATCCTGTTGAAACCACGTCCTGGCATTAAAGCCTGAAAAGTTTTGCAATCCTGGTATGAAAAACTCTTCGATCATTGCCACATATCGCTCCGACGTAACAGGTAACTGCGCGCCCTACGCCATCCTCAAAAAGTAAGTCCCTAGGATACCATGGGCTGACATAGCGGCCCAAACAATCACTTTCGGACTACATAAAGGCTTCTGATGCTTAAGTTTTGGATTGATGGGGCTCAATAGCGACAATTTTGGGTACTAATGCCCGTTAAGATGGAAATGAGCCTCGTCAGAGAACATTATGTTATTGAAGGAAGTAAACCGATTCAACATTTCATTCGCATAATTTTGTCTTTAAATACCGTCAGTTTCCTTTAACTCTTGATTCAACTGAATTTTGTAAGGTGCATATGTAAATCTTTCTTCAAAATCCGTTGTAACGATGTCCTGGATACGTTTAATGCTCTTGCGCGCTTACGAATGACTGTGTCGGATTTTCGCGAATAGACTGTGTCACTGTGTCTATGTTTTGTTCCGTACGTGACGTCCTTGGGCGACCCAACTGCGGTTTATCTAACGTCGAACCGGTCTCCTCGAACTTAGCAACCCAGTTCTTAATCGTTTCAAGAGTTGGAGTGTCGTCAAAGTTGTGTAAACTTTTGTTCTCGAAATTTACGCCACGCAACGGTAGCCGAATTGTCGTTTTATAAAACTCGCGCACCAAAACGCACGGTCCGCTCCGGTAAAACACTCCATCGTGACTAAATTCCCAGAAACCGAAGTTACTCCCCCGCTTCCCCTGCACCGCTTACGCCGCCCTCTTCGTTTTATTCAAGCTTTACTTTTCAAAGGACTTATGGGCCACCCTGTATAAAACGTTACGCGGTAATGTCTTTTTTTTTTAAAACAATAACGATTACCATTACTCTTCGTCGCCTTCTTTAAATTATCGCAATATGAAAAAAAATGATTTAAACTTTTCTTAGATACATAGTTTGTAGTAATCTTTTCAAGAAAATAAAATATAAAAATCTGACGACTTTGAGCCTCTTATTTTTTAATTGTAAGTGCTTTAACATTTTATATTATTTGATTTGAGGCTAAACGAGACAAAAGTATTTATAAAGTATAATGATATAATTAAGTGAAGCTTACTTCTTTGCTTAAAATATAAAGATTTAAGGCATGTACAAAAAAAAATATATCTATATTTGTGTGCAAAAAATATATCGACGACATGTAGTATTTATTATTTTTAGCTCACAAAATAATATATAAAACAGCCATAGCCACTGTAATGATATAGTATTAATATACATACTTACCCGCATACCCACCTTAGGAAAATTTTCAAACATAGCAATTTTTCAATACATTACGACCTGAAACAACTTTACTCTTACAATTAGCTATAATGCGATGCTTTCAATGATTACAGAAGTTCAATAAAGATTTTAGCATGAAATAAGAATCTTTTTTCTTGTCTCAGATCTTGCAATGGTGGATCCGGAAAACCTTTAGTAATTAAAAAAAACAGTACAGATAAAATTATACAGTCATTACTTCTCCCTATATCAATATCATTTATGTATGGAAACTTTTGTAATATTTAGTATAAAATGTAAAATTTTATAACAATATTAAATAAACGCACCTAAGTATTTTATAACGGCTGATTATTTATTTTATAACGATAACTGATAACAGTAAATGAAGCATTGTCGAATATTTAGAACCTAGTAGAAGTAACTAAGAAAAAAGGAATAATTAGAAATCTAAATTTATCCAATGAACCATGGAGCTTGGGTGTGTTTTAATTGAATACAAAGAATTCTTCGCTTAACACTTTATCTTGTAAAGTCTACGACTTGTAACACCATATTTTCTTTAAAAAAACTCATCCTGTTCTCTTTCCTGAAAAAATTTAAGGAGTCAGTGTGACTGCAAAATAACCTTAATAACCCAAATGGATAAGCTTTTCGATTTATGAAAATAATGTTTATTTTTAGTAGGGACAACAAGTTTTAAAAGATATATCTTACGAACTTAGCAACGTGTGTGAAATATTCCGGAAACAAACAAAAGATGTACTTAAATATCGTCACTTGCGCCCTTGCTTCCTGTTGTAATTAAATCTCGCGGAAGACGTGTACAAAACGCTAAACAACACTCGCAATAAACAATTGTGCCGAATTTCACGCAGAGCTTTTATTAGATCCGAGAGTATTAAACATGCAAGTGCGTAGGTTTATTAGTGACTGTTACAAAAATGACGCAATTAACGATAAAAATTAATCTTGCTTAATTTTAGCTACAAAAAAGTGGATGTAATGATATAATGATAAATGATACCTTTAATAAATTCTAGATAACGTCTAAAATAAACTACACACTACACTACTCTCTACCGACCACTTTGCGAATGTAAATATATATATGACTTATGAATCAGTTTAAATGCTTTTAATTATATAAATATTTTATTTAAAACATGTAAACTAATTTATAACATTGCATTACATAATATTTTTAGCAAAATAAACAATACACGACATATTTTTTATAAACCCCTTTTTTTTATTCATTAACTTCTTATATTATTAAATACCAACCGTACTTCACAAAAAATAGGGGAACCAATTAATCGTCAAATATGTACGTACTCCAATCTTTTTTTTCATGTTATCGTGCTCTGCGGATAAAACCTTTTAGAACGCTCCAATCATTTTAATTAGCCTCGACTAATGAGTCCCACAAGCACTATGCACACTTCATTTTACTGCTCATTAATGGTAAAAACTTTTCAAATACAGGGATTTTGTTTTCTGAAATTTTACAAGAGGTAGAGCGAATCGCATAGGCAGTTTAATTGTTAAACAAAAGAAGCTTCACTTCTATTCCTACGTATGTTCTAGTTTTTGCAATAGTTAATAAATAAACGTGTATTTATTACTATAGATTAGATATATTTTACAATGGTTACTAAATTTAGGAAAATGACTAAATAATATTTAAAAACCATTAATAAAAATCAACAGCTTTACATGATAGTGTTTCTAACCAAACATATCATTTAGCGAATTTAGCAAATGCGCATTGAAATCGCAGTACTTAAAAATTCATATGTGAGACTGGGGCTTTCTTTGTAATTACTATTTTTGATAATACAATTCTTGCTAATTTAATGGATTGCTTACAATTAAACAATCCTCAAGAAATTTAACAAATATTTTGAATCGATACGAGATTTAAATATTTTGAAAAAACTGGTGAAACATTATAAAGGTGCTAATGAATATAGTTAACAAAAAATAAATATTGATTATGATGTTTTTTTTTAGATTAGACAAAATATTCCGGCCAAAAAGTAAGAATTAGAAAGTATCTAGGTAAAATAAAATATAATATTTCATTTTATAATTTATACAATTATTTTGAAAACCATTAATTTAAAATATAATTTTGTATTGTTTTGATTAAAATAACAAATAATTAACCTAACTTTTTGAAAAGGAACTATGAATAACCTTATAAAGCATAAATAATTCATGACATTAACAAAATCACATACACATTTGTCGGTAATCGCTGTGACCTATTTATTCGCGGTAACCCACAGTTCACGTTCGACCAAACATATTCCTTGGCTATTTGTACATTTTACTCTACGTCTGTAACAATTTTGGTAGAAAAAAGCTATGTTTATCTTTTCTCATACCTAGATATATAAATAAATCTCTAAATAAGAGTTATTATCTACAACAATCTCCATAAACTAATTGTACATTTTCTGCATACTAAATTATCCACTCTTTACGGATTTAAAATAACATCCCTCTCTCAGCATTTTAATATTCCCACCATAAACTATACAGGGTGTCCCAGAAGTCACGCACTTCCTTGTAGGGATCGGAAAAGAAAATTATTCTGAGACGAAAGTCCTTAGCCATTTTTCAATCAGACGATAGATAATTAATTATTAATTAATGAAAGTGACCAATCAGGAGCGCGCTACAGAAGAATAAAAAGTTGAGGCTCTGGGTGGGTGTGACTGAATTTTTATTTTCATTTGGAAAATTGAGACAATTTTAAATAAAAAATTTAGTAGCGAAGGTCAGTTAGAGGCTCTGGGCGGATGTGAATAAATTTTTATTTTTATTTGGGGAAATTGAGGCACTTTTTGATTTGGTTAAAAATGAGTAGTGAGTATCAGTTAGAGGCTCTGGGCGGCCGTGGCTGAATTTGGATTTTTATTTAAAATAATTAGACAAATTTTTGATTAAAAAATAAGTAGCAAGGGTCAAGCAGAGTCACTTAGCGGCCATGGCTGAATTTTGATTTTTATTTATAATAATAAGACAAATTTTTATTAAAAAAAAAAAGTAGCAAGGGTCAGTTTAAGGCAACAAATGGAATATGTCCACATTCAATCGAGTAAATGCTCAAAGTGTTGTCCGTTTTCTTGAAGACAGAGCTGGCATCGCTTGAGAAGATTTTTCCGGACAGTTTCAAGCGTTTCCGGAGTGACTGTTGTCTGAGCCGCATGAATTCGTGCGACGGTCTCCATTTGGTTCTGGGGCTCATCGAAGTAGACCATTTCTTTGAAATTTCCCCACACAAAGAAGTCCAGTGGCGTCAAGTCAGGTGATCTCGGGGGCCACCTTCGTGGTCCGTTTCTTCCCAACCAACACTGAGGGTATCTCGCACTGTTCCAGCATAGTGACTCGGTGCTCCATCATGCTGAAACCATGTTGGCTGCTCATTTACTTCACCAAGTAGTCGAGGAAGTTCGTCACGCAGGAATGTTAGGTATTTGGTGCTCTGTAATAAGGAGAATTCATGGTTTGTTGTAGGAAACTAGGAACTAGGTACATGGAAGTGGTGAATTGAGTTAAGGAATATTTAAGGACGACGAGGACGACGAGGACGACGAGGACGACGTAACTAACTATGGAAAAGCAAATGATTCCATTAAAATACAAAAATCACTATCGTAAAACAGGCTCAATGTTTATGAATGATAATAGCTCTCAATTAATTTCTAAAAAGATTCAATTCAAATCCCTAACACTCAAGTTTTACTTGTGTATTCAAATCTTAACTTACGTCCATTGTTTCGGTAATTCTAAGAGAATTACGTGGTCGCTGATGATTCCACCCCAAACATTAATCTTCCATTTTTTGGAAGTTACGGTCCACCGTCATGTGCGGATTTTCTTCTGCATACCAATGGCTATTATGCTGATTGAAACACCCTCCCGAGTAAAGAGTGATTCATCAGTCCACAATATTCCCCGTAAAAAATTTGGATCCGCATCGTTAGAGTCAAGAATAAACTGACAGAAGTCCATTCGCAAGCGATAATCTGTGTCTTCTAACTTTTGCACTTTTCTTTTGTGGTAAGGGTGCATCTTCTCAGTGCGAATAATACGATTGACTGTGGAGCGTGGAATGTGAATCTCACGTTCAACCCGTCTCGTACTCTTACTGGGATCTGCACGGATAGCAGCGAGAACGCGCTCTTCAATGCGAACGTTCCGAACGTCACGAGGTCGACCGACTCGCTCGACGTTGCTGGGCATCAAATTGCCGGATTCGCGACAGCGATGAATCGCGCGGAGGATGACGTTTTTATCCGGATAGCTGTCACGATTCGGAAATCTCTCTCGATAAACGCGTGCAGCCAATACAGCATTGCGATTACACTCGCCAGAGAATAAGCATCTCGGTATAATCAGTAGAAGTATAAACCATTATAAAGTTGTTCGTTGACGAAAATTCAGAAACGACTGACAACGAAAACAGTAAGCCAAGAGAAGGAAGGAAACAAATGAAATCGCAAAACAAAGCGTAACCATGATAAATCAACTGACGGAACTCTCTCGGTTCGTCTGAGTCCATCGGTATTTAGTTTCATCAATAAAACAAAATAAAATTCAGTAACAGCCGCCCAGTGCTCTTCACTGGTGCCTCTAACTGACCTTCGCTACTAAATTTTTATTAAAATTGCCTCAATTTTCCAAATAAAAATAAAAATTCAGTCACACCGCCCAGAGCCTCAACTGTTTATTCTTCTGTAGCGCGCTCCTGATTGGTCACTTTCATCAATTAATAATTAATTATCTATGCGTCTGATTAAAAATGGTTAAGGACTTTTCGTCTCAGAATAATTTTCTTTTCCGATCCCTACAAGGAAGTCGTGACTCTGGGACACCCTGTATAACAACATAAAGCAAATTTAAAGACAGTGGCATACTTTAAAGACAGTCAAAGATAGTATTGACAACAGTTAATTAATTTTAACTTGCATATCCGACGAAGATAATCCATAATTATCTTTCTATTCAGGTGATTGGGTAATCGGCCGATGTAGCCCTAATCTACCAGAAAACAACGATCACACTAAAGTGTTACTTTGCACGATACGACCTCTACGCAAATAACGGACTAACACAATATTGCTATGGACGAAGCGGCAATTACCAATTTTCTGTTTGTCATAGGTGAGATAAAAAAGATGAAGACAAAGTGAAAAATAATGTAATTTGGAACGTAGCAGTTAAGATGCTGGATTACAGATTTATTCAAAAATTGTTGATTTTAACGTCCCATTTAACAAAAGTCGATAATAAGGCGAGTGAAACAACTAGTTTCACAAAAATAAACAATAATATTAACTAATCAACTTTGCCAATTTTAACACGAGCCTCCTTACCCCATGAATTTGTGGAGTTCAGCTTTAAATTTTGTGTCTAAGCGCCGTCTGAATAGTACGCTGCGATGTACGATGGGAGACATCTTTCCCTGGACCTCGTAATTCCCGCAAGTGCATCGGTATGTCCCAGAACTATCTAGGTACTACCACTGTAAATGCAGTTGACAAAGAACTCATTAAATGCGATTCTCAGATGGTCACTGTCCAGATTTCCAAAGAGGTTAGAGGGCCACCATACTATGGAGTCGAGGTAAATTAAATAGTGTAACACAAATCAAGAATCATCACAAATCAAGAATCATCAGACAAATCAAGAATCATCACAGAGCGCCTCCAGCAGCGGTCCGACCGCACGTGTTCGCCGCAGTCTCAAGCTCGCCTCGCAGAAGTCATCGTCCGCCGCCGTGAAATCGTCTCGCTGCGCCATCTGAGTTTTATGAGTGCACCTGCGCTCATAGAGCCTTTTGTCGCACCGCTGACGTCATCGCGGTGGAATTTATTGCGCTACCTCAAGCGGTCGGCTTGTACGCAGCTGTGTTTTGCAACTCGTTTGCATAACACAATTGTGTTGCTAGCCGCTTGTAGCTAAGCGCATAATCTTGTTTCTTAGGGTTAATTAATCTTGTTTCTTGGCCGAACAAGTTGTTTTTACAACTTTACTAGGCCTACCGAACGTTTTAATATTCTGTTTCTTGTTTCAGAAACCAGTCAGACACACCTCCCTGCCGTAGCCGGCAGGGCGGTAAGGAAGCTACGCCCGGCAACCGCCGGGACATACAGATTGCGTCAGATGACGCTACAGATGTCTCGCCTCAGCTAGACAAGACAACCGCTACAATGGTCGACCGAGAGCTCTCGACTCGCTTTGGTATTGATACCAAGGCGATCAGCGAGAAGCTCGGTCGAAAGCTTTACATGAAGCTCACCGACGCCGTGCACCAGCTACTGTCCGAGAACAATCCCGATGACGATATCCCGCATCCACGCCTGGACCGTCCCGACCATTCCCAGCGGATGATAGCGACGACAATTATGTCGACGTTAGCATCCGCTCGGAATCGGACATGGAGGTCGAGGCTATCCCACGCTCCAGATCCCAACCAGACGACGGCTTCAAAACCGTCAAAACCAAGAGGAAGCGCAAGGTGCGCACCTCATCACCCGCACCCGTCCATCCCGTCAAGGCTGCAAAGCCTGACATCCCCACCACCTGCCCTCAGCAGGTTCCCAAACCGTCGTCCTCCCAGGCGACAAAAACCCCTTCCATCCATCCCGCCGATCCTAGGCGCCCCCCGGCCCCTCGCCCCGCCCAGCCGTCCCAGCCTTCCCAGGCACGGCTACCCGTAGGGAAACGCCCACCACCGATTTACCTCCGCGAGAAGGAGAAATGGGTCGACATTCGCTCGGCCCTATCCAATAGATTCAAATTTGAGGCCTCTGATAGCAATCAGGGGATCAAATTACAACTCGAGAATTCCGATGATTTTAGGAAGGTGACCTCTTTCCTCCGGGAAAAGGAACACCAATATCACACATTCGCGCTCCCGGATGAGCGCGTACTTAGGACAGTGGTCAAAGGGCTGCCTAAGGAGATCCCATGCTCGGAGATGACTTCGGCATTAAAAGAGTTAGAGATTCCAGTCTTAGGGGTACAACGTATGTACCACCCATGCACCAAACGCCCTTACGGCATGGTGCTAGTCACGCTTGAGCGCTCAAAGGAAGGTAAGTGCATTTTTGATGTCGAGCAGCTGTGTGGGATCGGTCGACTCTCGTTTGAGCGGCCACACTCTAATGGTTTGCCAGGGCAGTGTCACAACTGTCAAGTATTCGGTCTCGCTGCGGGAACTGCTTCGCACGCCTCCGTTGCGTTAGATGCCCGGGACCACGGTACCGCATCCTGTCCCAGACCCAAGGACAAAGAAGTCCTCACCACATTCAAACCTCCTGCGTGCGTTAACTGCCGCACTCCTCTAACTACCTCGCTGCCCTAAGGCGCCAAAACGCAGAGTTCCTGCGATCCCAAGGAAGCCTCTTCCAGGCGACCACCCACCTTATCCAATACCACCGCATTCCACCCT
Organism: Lamproptera curius; assembly: GCA_029286875.1. Taxonomy (NCBI): domain Eukaryota; kingdom Metazoa; phylum Arthropoda; class Insecta; order Lepidoptera; family Papilionidae; genus Lamproptera; species Lamproptera curius. Next base: position 167,129 of record JAGSMT010000785.1, read on the forward strand.
CCGTCCTTCCAACGCTTGGCAGTTCCGCCCGCGTGTAACAGCCAGCGCCGGAGCCGACTCCGAGCGCACAGCGGCCCGCCGCCGCCTCAAAGAGCCAGCATGCTAGCCATAGCAATGGCAGCACTGGCAATAACGCCGCGTCATTTTTAAAGTCACTAGATATGTTTAATCTAGATGAGTTCAACCAGGCAGCAGATGATTTCGCCGCCGCCGCCGGCGACGCGATGGCTAGGTTTTCCCTTCTTGTTAAATACAAGAATTTAATTACTGCCCTTAAGGCTTAGGTAGCGACACCCTAGCAGTAGCCAGACACACCCTACACTTAGAGTGTAGGACATACACACACACTCATGACATCGGCCCCACCGGTGAGGTCGAATTTACACACCCTTTGCTATATGACACTGTAGCTTAACACCATATTAGATAGGAGCGTTGCTGGAGTTTCTTGCGCCACTTCTTCTCCCAGCGCCAACGCTTTAAGAAGTGGTAGTAAAATTTAGATAGAGCTCTTCTAGCTATTAAATGATCATTGCAAAGCGTCTGAATCGAGCCGAGGCGTCGGCCCACCTGGGCAGCCCTCGATTCAGCATGCTAACGGTACCAGAAAAGTGACGGCCCAAGCCTAGGCTCCCTTCTGGGGGCCCTTGGTTGTTAAGTCACTTATGGGGAGACCGCCTGTGGCAACGGGCCATCCCAAACCCGGTATGTTCTAATAGGTTTATTCCCAGAGCACGAGATCCATCAAAAAGAAAAAGAAAAAAATTAAATAGTGTCTTAAACTTAGTTTTAGCCTTCGAGTCCCTTTTGTGATGGACAAATATTATACAAGAGACCTAAACGTGAACGATTAACACGTGCTGGACCCACTTACACGTATTTTTAATATGCATTCATGTGTAATTGTTATAAATTATTGGTAAATAAATTAAGATGTTTCGCATTTTTTATTTCACAGTACACATTTCTACCTGCAGCAGCAGCAATTACGGAACTTCAATTTAATGGAAGCAATTTCATCCTGCAGTAACCAATATGTTTTGAAAAATGTAAATAAAATAAATATTACATAAAATTTATAGGAATTTTGAAACATTTTTGCACTTTTAAAAGAAAATGTAACTAAATACCGTTATTGACGTAACTCTCGACTGTTATCGTTACATGAATACTGAAATTAGTCGTTAACATTGAATATGTAGTAAAAATGAAGGCTTTAAGAGAAACTTGATTGCAATGATGATAATATAAAAGCGATCATTATCGGGCTACGGAAATAAACGCAGACAGTAAAATTCTAAGACTAAGAACATTTTAGGCCTTAAATGGCAACTCGATATTTTTTTCCATGACCTAAAATAAAAAAAAGTTTAAGTGTAGACTAATAGTTATTTGAAAATATATTCAGTATTTAGAAACGAAATTTACGCAATATTTACACATTACTGGATTTTTTTAAATAATTTAGTTTAATATTTGGCATAAGCCAATGCTTTAAACGAAAACACTTTTAGTATTTCCGATTTATAGGCTAAGACATTTAAGATATTTATCACCTTTTTTAATTGATTAATGAAATGGGCTATCTTATTTTAAATATAGTATACATTCAAAGTAAATAAGTACCATACGTATAGATTATGCTACCTGAAAGTATGTTCAATTTATAAAATATACCTCGTACTATATGAATTTGTTAATGAAACATTTCTTCTTAGCAATTTAACTTAATACAGTTCGTTTTAGGTTTGAGCTATCTAATTATTAATAGGAGAAAGTCCTTTCAAAGAAATAAATTTCTTTATACTTCATAGTAAGCACGAATAAAGTTTTATAACTCCGCTGAGAGTCGTAAACAGTACCTCTGCCTGTTCCCAGACCTCGAACGTTACGCAGGATTCAATGACTAAGCTATTGTAATTTAAGGCAAACTTCGTAAGCTTAAATATAATTCAATTCTTATTGGATATTAATAAATTTTGTTATAAATCATTCCATTTAAGTACACAGAAACTATAATAATTGAGTAAGTAGTATTTTTATAAAATGAGTTCCGCATGTTTTAATTCAAGCAATATCCTAAAATGTCTTTTAGGACTAAGATGAAAAGATATACTACTTTTATATGTTAATAATAATGTTCATCAAGCCAATTGCGTGTATTAAGACTATTTAGAGAACACACGGTTGGAGATAAATCAATGTATATATTTATAAATGGTTTATATAGTAAGTAGGAGTATTCATTAATTTCACCTCTTGGCCACTACATCGCCTGCCCTAAGGAGCCAATACGCAGAGTTCCTGCGAACCCGGAAGGCTTTTCCAGGCGACCATCAAACCCATCTAATAGCACCGCCTTCCCACCCTTCCGTCCTTCCAATACCGCCTCACGTGGCAACAGCCAACGTCAGAGCCGACTCCGAGCACACAGCTGTCCGCCACCGCCTAAAATAGCCAACTTAAATTAATAGAAAAATAACTAATATGAGAGCTTTTAGTTCTAATATGCGAAAAAGGATTTATTTATTATCTTTGTACAAACCCTCGATTAGACGACTTAAGCTTTTCTTTAATTAAAGTGGACTTCAACACCTAGACTTAATTCAATTCACGACAGTTCTTGATTTCAGATTCAGATAATTTATAATGAATGTGTTTCAGTGCAGTTGCAGAACAATTTTTTATGTTTATCGGCAAACTTGTGTAAAAGCAAGCTGTGTAAGCTTGAAGTGTTTGAACAATAAAGTTGTGTTTGTCACTATGTTTTTCTTAGGCAGCTTAAAGCATGGTCTATGAGATGTGTTCTTGGTTTTATTTATAAAACTTTTTACAAGAAATTTTAAACATTTAATCGCATTTAATTATCATCATCACCATTAGCAGCCTTTATTCGTACACTGCTGGAAATAGGCCTTTTTTAATTAACGCTAAGATGGCCGATCCTTTTGCTACCCGCGCCAACTTAAACCGGCGACTGCATGGAAATCGGCATCCCACCTGGTGAGGTCAGCCAACGCTTCGTTTTCCCGAAAGCGGGCTCCGCTTCAGAACCATCTTGCTTGCCCATCGAATATCGGTTCTTCTGACCATGTGACTGACCCACTGCCATTTCTACGAGCTAATCCTTTGCACTATGTCGGTGAGTCTTGTTCTTTGTCGGAATAATTCATTACAAATTATGTCCGGAAAAGAAACTCCGAGCATAGCGCGTTAAAATTTGTGGACTAGTCCTATAGTCAATAGCCATTAATTGTTCTATTTATCAATTGAACTAATAATTGTTGCTTTTACGTGACAAATAAAAATAATCAATTCAAATTGCTTTAAACGTATATATGGCATTTTTAACTTTATAGAATTCCAACGAAAGCAAATATGATTTATCACGTAGAACCACCAACAGAATAACTTGTTGTTTTGAATTAGATGATTACAATGTGATGTTAGTAAGAAATAACATGATAATATATTTATGGAATACTACTAGCTATTAAACAGTTTTCCATCCACTAACATTATTGCTTTAAATCAGTCAATATTTCTCTTATACTGTGTAAATAAATGGATATAGAACATTGGTGTCTATTCAATAAAACTATAATAACCTCATTGATCTAAGGCATAAACCCCTTCTTTTATATATTATAAAAGCACTCATAGAGCAAGTTATGATAATAACCCCGTTTAATATTACCTATTGATAATAATAATCTGACGTAAAACGTACTAAGTTAACGACAATGACTAAAAAAGTATGTTATTACTATTTAAATATAAAATTAATTTGTTCTTTTATTCAATAACATTGTTTCTATCAATTTTTTATATTAATTTATTAAATTGATAACTAAGAATGTATTTTTTTTTAATTTTTTTACGCACCTGATGCAAATAAATCGACACAAATACAAAACATGATTGATATTAGAAAAGACTTCTCGTCCGATTGGTTTTGTTCGAATTGCTTTTCTGCAAAATTTATTCATTTAAATGTAAATTTTAATGAATAAATTTATATAAGACAAGACAAGAACTCCCTTAATGGGCTATTGATTATATTTATAATTGTAAATATGATGCCTTCACAATACATTAAATGTATTAAATGTACAAACATTTGCATTTATTCATCCGTGAAATTAATAAGATTTGATGTTTAATATTTTTAAAGTACTAGTATTTTCATGTCATTAGATATCGTAGTTTTAACATGACCTAAATTGAAAACCCTGCACTAAGGCCTCTTTAATATTATTCCTTACTAGCTGTTGCGCGCAACTACGTCCACATAGTGGTAATAAAAAAAATCTGATAGTTTTTTAGCCCATATCACTACTAAATCGGATTAGCCAGAACAAACAGACAAAAATTTACAACAATCTTGTATCGGTTATGTATCACAAGGCCATCGTTTAAAAAACCGATATATTGTTGTTACAAAACAAACATTTCTATTTATTTATTTGTATAGATTACTGTTTTAAGCGATTTTCACAATTAGATGAGATTTACCACAAAATCTAGCTTTTCATCTTGCCGTGTCACAGGTTTTATAAAAACCGTACGATGAGTTAAAAAATAATGAAAAACACAATATTTTATAACACTATTCTTTAACATAAAAAGGTCGCAACTTCATTTATAACAAAAAAAAAAGAATAAATGAAAATGTTTTGGCAAAGAAATAATACATGTAAGAGTTCTTTTTGACTGAAAATTAGGTTTCTTAAAATTGGAAAAACAAAAAAGTGCACCTGCACTAAATTTAATATTTTTTTTTCAGTTTTTATATGAGCATTAAAGACCTTAAATACTTAAAAAAGTCACAAGAGTTTTGGAGTAATCTACGCTACTGTACTAATCTACGCTATACGAGGGCTGTTTGATTTACCCTTTGCCCTTTTAAAAACTATTTGTAATACCTCTTTTTTGTTGACTGGAATTTTACTGGCAGGTCCAATATTTTAAATGACAAATGTTAAATTCAGCTAACAAAACAAAAAGTTGTCACTCTTGATGTTGTTTAAGTGTATATCTAAATTTCAAAAAGAATGTTACACGAAACGTTTTATTTAAAATGGCAAAAACACAAGTAACCTTTGACCTCATTTATTTTCTTTTTTCTGTGCTCTTTCATAAAAGGAATCCACTCAAATCTAAAACACGATTGAAATTTGTAAAGATCTATAACCTGATTCGGTTCATTTGAATTTTTCTTAGGAATCTTATTCGATGAAATATTAAGTTGCTTGAGATAATTCGTTTTCGCCGTATCGAATTTAGATACGTTCTACCTAAACGTATCTTTATCTTTTTGTTTCCTTTGAAATTAATGTAAAGCTTAGTTCGCCAAAGTGAACCAGGCTTGTTTGGGAAATATTTTTAAAATGAGTTTTATACCAAGTGATAAAAATCTAGCAAAGTGCAACACGTTTACTAGAATACAAACAGACAACGTGTTTCGAAGATAACGCCAATGGACCTTAGTGTTTATTTTGTCTACGATAATTGCCTAGCATGCGATTACCTGTTTAGAAATTTATTAATAGCAATTAAGAGAAACCACAAAAATGCCATAGCTTTCATTATTTTATTAGAATGTACAACGCGATTGCGATGCGAACGAAAACTGACTAATGAAGTGACTTACAGCTTATTTTTTATAACATAAAAAAAATTGAAAAAAAAAAACTTGTTTCATTACTGTCTACGACTCATATTTAAAAACTACATAATTTTTTCAAAAATTATTAAAAATATGATTTTCTATTTATTAATCTTTTAATTAACTTTGACATAAAGTAGAAATTCATTCAAAATACCTATTAAAAAAGCGTGTTTAATTTAGATTTCAAATTAAAATTGTAATTTACGCTTATCTTAGATTGAAAACGACGATATGGCACTCAACGTTAAAGGGATTTCTAAGAATAAGTAATAGCATATTTAAAAAAATTATATAATTAATGAAATATAATCCATTTAGTTTAAAATTGTTTAAAGCTTCTTTAATTTTTTTTTAATATTTGACGTCTACTTACATATTTGACTTATTCTAAGACGAAAATACATAATACTTCTGTCAACTTAAGCTTTGTTCTGGTATTTATTAATGCAGATTCTTTATTTTTATTTTATGGCATAGGTTTTGTACGTAGTACAAAACTGTATTTTTGTAATATTTTTTTAGTGCGTCAGCATTAAAACGTGACATAAAAAATACACTGGAGTAAATATATAATATTGAACATAAAACAAATTTAGCAACAAGTTTAAGAATCCACGTTCTTCAAAATAAATATTTTCTTTGAAACCAAAATAAAACACTTAGATTTTGAAAGGGAAATGTATTTGCTTTAGCAATTAATTTTAAAAAATAATTTCAAGTGGTTGTTATACCATTCTAATTCAGTTAACAATATATTCTGATAATTAAATTTGAATATTTATTGGCTTAAGCAATAAGAATAACAGAAAGTTCACCTAACTGAGAGTGATACGCCCTGCACATAGGAAAATAAAGTACGTAAAGCGCCCAAAATTCGCTTACAAACACGAAACAAACGTTTCGTTTATCCAGTTATTACACGGGCTACAATGCCTTACAAACAGGATAACGGTAGTGCTTATACAACTAAGAATTAGGCATCACGGTGGTACTGCCCAAGACGTCAGACTCGACTCGAATAAATCGTGCTTGAAACATGTTCAAATAACCAACGAATAAAATTTAAGACAAAGTTAAATAAAATCCTGCAGAAATAACAAGATGATCGATCAATCTTGCAATAACTCAAAACTTTATAACTACTTTTTATTCTTCCAATCTTTTTCGGAGTAACGAAATCCAAACACGTCATTGGCAGAGAGTAGACATGGATTTATTTTTTCAATTGTCTCTTCTTAATCCTGAAATTATAATGAAAGTAAACAAAGCTTTTATCGTAACGAAAGAAAAGGACACCTATTTTTTTCCATTAAGGAAATTTATTAATATATGTTACCTGTTCACTCCGCTCCTAGAGCTTTAACTTTCGTTTTGCTTTTATTTAAAGATAGGCAGTAGCTGTCACGTCCTCCCATTTCTATAAAATAATTTTGTAATTTATACCTTAATAGATATTTAAGAAATAAATATGGCGTCAAAACTTACAACCATGCGCAATTAAATTGCGAACGCTGGCTCCTATGGTACTTCTTTAATTGACCTAGACTAAAGTCCGCGAGAGAGCAAAAAATATAAACTAACACAATAACCATTTTAATGTACAATAAAAAAAAATAAAATGGCATTTTCAAAGCTTAACCGTGGTCTAGTAGTATATAGGCCCTTACTTTATAAACAGGAGGCCGTGCGTTCAAATCCCAAGGGGAAAACAACTTTAAGTTATCGTTGTTTTCTAGTTGGTTAGGGCAATGTAGGCCGACCACTCAACTACCTGAAAAGTAAGATGATCCGTGCGTCGGATGGGCGTGTAAATAGTCGGTCAACCCACTAATCCGCATTAGACCGACGTGGTACGATACGGTCCAAAAACCCTCTTATGGAAAAGGCATGCATTAGGGGAGGCCTATGTTCAGCAGTGGACTAACAGAGGCTGATGAAGATGACGAAAGTTCAATGTAAGTTTACATCAAAGATAATGCATTAGAAAATTCTTCGTTTTGTATACATAAAACAAGTTAGACACGACATTTTGTTTAAATAAATACCTTTAATGGTATCAGAAATTTAAAATATGTTTTTAGTGCAGCCTTCATACAAAATGGTTAAGGTCAAAGATCAAAATCCCCAAAAAATAATAGATATGCATAGGTGCGCATTGAACGTGGGCGTCTCGAAATTGACTAACATAATACTTCGGTTTGCTGAATTTCAATGTTGATGGGAAACGAGTTTGGGTGTTCGTAAATAAGTTAAACCCAAGAAAAATTGTTCGTTCACAGAGTGTTGCAAAAATATGGTGGCCACGTTTGTCTCCAAAAGCGGCCGTATTGCGACTATTCCTCTTTAGGGACAAAGAACGGTCAATGCTGAATGGTACGCTAGCATTTGTTTGCCACAGGTCATATCCAAACTCCGTAAAGAGAACTGCAACCGCCACATCATCCTCCATCATCGAAAATGCGAGTTCTCACACCGCGCACAGATCAAAAGAGCATATCTTCGCCAATTCCGTAGTAATATTTACTCATTTCATTCATTTACCTAAAATTTATTAAGGTAAGATAAAAGTTTTTATATTATAAAATTTTATGAAATTGGTAAAGTAAAGTTTTTCAATGCTATAATATAACGCTATCGATAATGCCTTATCCTTGTTCAAGTGAACTCATAGATATCAGACTGTCACTTATTGCACTTTGTTGCCTAAGCTTATCAACACGATATCAAACCTGCATAGAAACCAATGTCCACTCAGTTAATGAAATATAGTTTTTATCGCAATATCGATTTAATACTCATTTATATAATACCACTGTGTCAAAGATTTAAATTAATTAATAGTCATATATAGGTCAAAAAACATACTAATTTATTTTTCATCGAACAGACGTTTAATACTTTGGGCTGCTTGCTAAACGGTTACTTTAAACCTTAAAATCGTTCTCTTAATCCCTATTATCAGCGATGAGCATCCTCTAGTCGGCTGCCCAGGGGCTCTTTTGTCAGGCGAAAGACGCTCTACTGCGTTGCATACTTAGCCTGTGGATAGCTAGGGTGCTAACGGCTCACTACAAATCGTTACAGTTTTTATTCTTGCTGTTATTGCTTCGCAGAAATCAAAGACAGGCCTCTATGACTGTATCGTTGTTGGACCAGAATGTACATGAATGGACATGGACAAGAAGCGAACAGTCAATTTTTCAGTATAAAATTGTTAAAAATTAATAAAATGGATATAAAATATATTATTCCAATAGTAGATGAAAAAGACAAAACTGCTAATAAAAGAGAATTACTCAAGTATAACATTATAACTTCCAAAACACCACCTTTATATGGGATAGGCCAGTTACTTACAAAGTCAAAGTCAAAGTTTTAAATTGTTCCTTCTCTTAACCCCGGGTCTAAGTGTTTATCTGTATTTAACATACCACAAAACATATGGTCAGTTATCTGTCAGACCTTTAGTGATCCTCATCGTTCTGAAATATAGTTCTATTATTATTTCAAATTAATTAAACGTATAAACCTTTAAGTAGCCTAGCTGAAGTTGAATATTTTTGACCAACTTCCCAAAAGAAGGAGGTACCTCAATTCGGACCTTATGTTTTTTTTTTTTACATTTATATATTATCTTGTTGCTCCGCCCTTGTGATCGGATTTTGAACATTAATCAATGATGGGTATAAGCCGCCTCCGTAGCCTAGTGGTATGGTCTGCTTTAGAAACCGGAGGTCGCGGGTTCGAATCCTGGGGACGCAACAAATTTTCATTGTTGTTTCCTAGTTGGTTAGGCAATTTGGGCCGATCACCCAATTGTCTGAAAAGTAAGATGATCCATGCGTCGAATGGGCATGTAAAAAAGTCGGTCCACCCACCAACCCGCATTGGACCAGCGTGGTGGGATACGGTCCAAACCCCCTAATGGATAGGGGTGTATTAGGGGAGGCCTATGTCCAGCAGTGGACTAACAAAGGCTGATGATGTTGTTGTATGTTGTTGTTGTTGGGTATAAGCTGTCATGTAGTGCCATTTTTTAAATTATTTTGTGAATTGTAGTTTAACAGATATTAAGAAATAAAAATTAAATTGGAAAAATTGCAAACCTTTTGTAATTAAATTGCAAATGCTATCTCTATGAATATATTAAAAATAACCCACAATAACCATTGAAATATAAAACATTGTTAAAAATAGTAACGAGGCATATTCAAAGAATAATTCATAAACTAAGGTAATACAGTGTAACTCTTAGTAAAAGTAAATGCATTTAAAATATGTTTCATTCTTTGCATATGAAACGTGTTATAGATGATTACTTAATTGAATTAATGTCTTAAAAGATTCAAAATGCACTGATAGAAATTGCGGGGCAGTTACAATCAAAAAGTATATTATTTTCCGCTCATATTGCGCAAACTGTTTAAAGTGAGCCATATTTAAGACGGCCATATTTTTTTTGGTGAAATTTTACATGTTCTTACACGTTTTCCATATACTCCACAGTATTGGAATATTCGTTCGTTCGTTCGTTAATAGACTTTCGATGTAAAGCATCAAGTAAAACAAGAAAACCAATAAAAAAACTACGCGAGATTGCAATCTGCCATCACTGTGAGCGAGCACACGAGCAAAATATTATTATTAATATTAAAACTCTGCCAGTGTTATGCATAGATTAGAATCCTACAATGCAATTTTAATAATGGTTGTGCTTGTAATATTGTGTCGTTTCGCAAATCTCGTTTAAAATACATATATAGATCATAATCAGCCTATGTAAGTCCACTGTTGGACATAGGCCTTCCTTAATGTCATGTTGTGTAACGCCTTCTCCATTAGGAAGTTTTTGAACCGTATCTCATCACGCTGATCCAATGCGAGTTGGTGCATGTACCGACATTTTACATGCCCTTCCAACGCATTATTTATCGTACTTTTCAGACAAATGGGTGAAAATTTGTTGAGTCCTCCCCGAGGATTCGAACCCACGACCTCCGGTTTCTAATGCACACGCCCATTCGGAGGCAGGGTGATGACGATATCGTCTGCAAAACGCAGATGTAAGACCCCATTATTTACACCTGTGCCCAATTTAAAACACACAGGTTGATAGAAAATCCCTTTCCTAATAGATTTCTGGATCTACCGTTGATGACACTAACTTTGGTTTGAATAGAATGTACAATGATTTTACAATCGGTATAAAAGTTTATTTTACCTCCAAAGTCGTCTTATTTCCGTTGCATTTACATAAACACCGGTTAAATTTAAAATAACATGGCCTTTTATTCATGGCTTCTGTAGTTTCAAAGCATCCAAATTGATGTTAAGAGACCTCTTCCATCTTTTTAAATGTAAAATATTCGTAGCATTGTCACCATTCAGATCAAGATCTTCATGGGGTAGCGGCAGATTTGCCATTTCAGGGTATTTTTAGGGTGACCTAAAACGGACAAAACAATAACCTCTAACGAGGCATGTATGGTTTACTATGAACAGGAAGGCCTATACTGCCTACAACACAAATTCATACGGTTTTCATTTACTTGAAGGCCCGCAATGCCTAAATTCAAATAATAATACACTTAGGTATGGTTAGCATTTACATGAGTTAATGTAAAAAAAAAAATAAGAAAAATAAATAAGTATAGTTAGCATAACATCATTGAAAAAGGAATGAAAAGGTTGAACGCAGTATGGGCCTTTACTGCGTTCAACCTTTTCATTCCTTTTTCAATGATCACTCAAATATAATACTCGTAATCATATGCATTTAAAAATTTATTGGCAAGCGTAGTATATAATTAAAAAGTCTATAAAGTTATTATAAACGGTCAATTATAATTTAATTATGAAAAATTTTTTGAAATTTTAATATTAAAATGTTTTATATTATACTACCCATAATAATTTATTAATTTGTTAATATTGATGAGTGAACAACAGTTACGCAATTTTAAAACAAGTTTAAGTATATTAATATGATAATAATTTTAATATTCAAAAATCAAAATATAAACAAGTGTTGGTAAAGAAAGAAATATTATCGGCTACCCGTACTTATCAACAGTAACAATTTTTTTTACCTTCGTAGAATAATCGTAGCAAAACAATTGCGTCTCTGTCCCGTTACATAAATAAAGTAACTAACTCGTAATTTGATACCGTCTTTGTAATTCTTTACGATATAAATTTTTAATCTAGAAGCTACGCATTTTTCCATTTTGTTTTTTTTTTTTTTAACTTAAATGGAAATATTGTTATATGCAAGTACCCTTCTATTATTTATTTTTTTCTGATAATTATCAAGGATGAAATACATTTTATGCACAAACCTTTTGACTTGTCGCCACTTATAGTACTCACCCTAACACCGATGTATTGAGAGATAGTGGCTCGTTACGTCACCAGCAGCAGGGCAACACGTGCACTCTCGCCTATGGCTCGCACGTGACTGACCTCCCTGACCACCCGTGCACCCGAAACTAGTACAGGCTATTATTGCCTTTCGAAACCTGACCTACGTTTCCAATAAAATAATTTAATAAGTTTATTACAGTTGATGACAGTAGTTACATTGGTTTTATTTAGCAGTATAAATTTTTAATTCTTATTATTTATGAAGTAATGAAAAAGATAATTCAAAAAAACTTAAAACATCGTTTGTACCTTATGTATATTTTTTATCTTTACCAATACAAAAAAAATTAAAAGTTTCTTTGTCTGCTTATCAAGAATAATGCGTCTTATTAAAGAAAACAGTAATGACAGAGGCTCAATGTCACCTATAAAATGTGTTTAGAACGAGACGTAGCATATCTAAGAAATAAATGTTTTTATTACTCAAAAATGTCGCGTGTAATCCAGTTTTCAAAATTACTTGAATTATTTATTGTATTAATGCACAATTCCTTTATCGAGATAATACGACCCCTCACTATTATTAAGGTACCCTCTGAATTGAGCTACTAAATTTTAACGACTACGATATTGGCTTCAATCTTCGTAGCATTTTGACCAATTTCGATATCGTAAAGGATCGGACACTGTTGTACAACTATGACTTTCTTGACATTGTATTCGCTTTTAATAACGTAAAAAATATAAATGCGCAAACTCCACGCCAACAAACCCGACGAAACACAAGCTTAGGATTCGAATCTTGCGGAAAAATAATTTATTTTAACTGTTATCTCATACGTAACTTTACAGTAAACAGTGGTTGTTTACTGCGAGGTTACGTACGTGTAAGGCAAGAATAGGCTATTCATCTAATTATCTTATATATGATTATCATCTAAGGTATTTAATATAAAGGGTAGTGCCTTTAATATACTGACTAACACCGAAATACAAATACTATTTGGATTAGAACTAACATTACGATAGTGTAAAAATGCTGCAAAGAAAAAAAAATATTTTTTTATTGATTTATTATCGAGATTTATAGTACTTTTTTAGGCTAACCAAATCTCATGTTTCCTACTTTGATAAAAAAACTATGACTAAGGGTAATAATGAGACCAACAAAATTAGGTCTAAGAAAATGTTTTCTACTTTGTGTTCAGTAACAAACTAATAAGTCCCCTTCAATCGGGTTTTAGAACCGGACATAGTGAGACTTCTGTCTTTTCCAAAGTGATTGGCGATATCAAAGCGGGTAAGGAAGGCTACAAGGGCTACAAGGTCACGGTTTTTGTCCTTATAGATTTACCAATGCATTTAATACCGATAGTCACGATATCCTTCTTGCAATCATCTCCCATTCAACGATCTCCGATGAATCGCTGGAATGGTTCTCTTCATATCTTCGAAGATGCCAGCAGTCCGTTATCGTTGACGAATCCTCATAGTGCTGGCTCAATCTTCAATCTGGTGTTCCTCAAGGCGGTATTATTTCTCCACTTTATTTTCCGTGTTTACAAATATTTTTTCCTATCATCTTCAATGTGAGTTTCATCTTTACGCCGATGACTTGCAGTTGTATGTTTAGGATACGATTGAAAAGCTCACCGAAACAATTGGTTTGATTAATAATGAATTATAACTAATAAAACATTGGTGCGACGGATTTGATATGGCAGTAAACCCATCAAAATGCCAAGCTATAATTGTCGGAAGTGCACGAACGATAGGCAAGATGGATGCTACCGCTTTAAGCTTTAACACCGATAATTTTTAATGACAATATCATTCCAGTTGACAAAAGTGTAAGAAATCTATGTCTACACATCGACTAAACTAAGTTGTTAAAGCGTAATCTCGTTTGTAATACAAAAAAAGCGCTGCGTTTTCTGTACAGATTTTAATTCTTTTGCCCATTCAGTCGAAAATATCGCTCGTGCAGACATTAATATTTCTAATCATCGACTATGGTGACGTTTGCTATTTTGACCTGAACGCAGATCTCAATAAACTTGACAGCCTTATGAACAATTGCATTAAATTCGTTTTAAATATTCGAAAATTTTCTCATCTTTGAACTTACCGCTACGCTTACGCTTATTTCATTGGCTACCTATACGACAGCGACGCTCCCTACGTGCCTTAAGTGCTCTTTACTACTTTTGCAGTTCTCCTCCGACGCCATCGTACATATCGTCTAAGTTTCAATACCTTGATATCAGCAACAAAATTTTGCTGACGCATTTCTTTAATGCAATGCCACCTTCTCCAACTCTTTCGGGTTTT